>CAKNYM010042633.1:53069-88347 GCA_932195095.1 Andricus curvator
AAGATTCTTCTTTTTTGGTTGAATTTAAGTGTTTTTTATTTAAAATTCAAATCCTTTTTGTTAAAGTATCAGCCACAAATTACATTTTTTGTTTCGAATTTACCTTTATTAGTTAAAAATTGAACTACTATTTTGTTGATAATTTGATTTTTTTGTTCAAAAAACCAATTGTTCAGCTGAAAATTTAACTATTTTATTTTTGGTTGGAAAGTATTTTGATGAAAATTCGTTTTTTTTTTTTTGGTAATTAATTAATGTTCTTGATTGAAAATTCAACTATTTAGTTAAATAAAATTCTTTTTTGTTTGGTTGAAGATTCATCTTAATCGTTGAAAACTAACTATTCTGTTGACAATTTTTTAAACTTAAATTAAACTATTTGGAAAGTTGAATTAATTAGTTAAAAATTTACTTCTCGGTTGAAGATTGCAAATTTTAATTAAAAGTTCATGTGATTTTTGAAACTTTGTCTTTTTTAGTAGAAAATTAATCTTTTTGATTGAAAATTCATCTTTTTTCTTTGAAAACTCATCTTCTTGGGCAAAAACGTAATCTTTGTTTGTTTAAAATTTAACTTTTTGTTTTGAAATTTATCTATTTTGGTTGAGAATCCAACTATTTGGTTGAAAATTAACTTTTCTTGTGGAAATTCACATTTTCGAGTTAAAAATTAAACTGTTGGGTTAAACATTTGACTCTTCTGCTTGAAAGTTCCACTATTTGGCTGTAAATGAAACTGTTTAGTTAAAAAGAATCTTTTTTTGTTGAAATTCATATTTACGTGTTAAAATTTCAACTATTTTGTTTCTTTTTTGTCTGAAAAACTTTTTTTGGGTTGAAAATTCAACTTTCTTGTTGAAAACTTAACTTTTTTGTTGAAAATTAAACTTTTTTTTGAAAATTCGTCTTTTTTGTTGAAAATTTGTCTTTTTTCATAGAGAATTAATCTTCTTGATTGAAAATTCGTCTTTCTGGGTTGAAAATTCTACTATTTCGTTAAAAAAATTTTGCTTGGTTTAAGATTCATCTCTTTGGTTGAAAACTGAACTATTTTGTTGACAATGCATTTTTTTTAGTTCAAAATAAATTATTTGGCTAAAAATTGATGTATTTTGATAAAGATTCGTTTTTTTGGGTTGGATTCAACTGTTTTTGATTTGAAACTGAAATTTTTTTTGGTTGAAGCATCAACATTTTTCGTTGAGAATTTATCTTTATTGGTTGAAAATTGAACTTTTCTCTTTTTGATTAAGAATTGATCTTGTTTAATAGAAAATTCAACTATTTGATTGAAAATCAATGTATTTTGATAAAAATTCGCCTTTTTTGATAGAAAATTAATCTTTTTGGTTCAGAATTCATCTTTTTTGGTTCCAAATTCAACTAGTAGGTTCAAAGTTGAATTAACTTGTTAAAAATTCACTCCTCGGTAGAAGATTCAAAATTTTAGTTGGAAATTCATGTAATACGTTGAAAATTCAACTACTTGGTTCAAAATCCTTCTGTTTCTTTGGTTGAAGATTTTTGCTTGAAAACTGAACTATTTTGTTGACAATTAATTTTTTTCAACTGGAATTCAGCCATTTGGCTGAAAATTTATGTATTTTATTGAAGATTCGTCTTTTTTGGTTGGATTCAACTGTTTTTTATTTAAAATAAAAATCTCTTTTGTATGAAGTATCAACTATTACATTTTTCGTTGATAATTTATCTTTATTGGTTGAAAATTGAAATACTTGGTTGAAAAATCGTTTTTTGTTGTTGAAAAATAATTTTTCAGATGTCAATTGATCTTTTCCCTTTTTGGCTGAGAATTGATCTAGTTTAGTAAAATATTCAAATATTTGGTTGAAAATTCAACTCATTTGTTGAAAGATCATTTTTCTTTCATTGGTACTAATTTTATTGAAATTTAATTTTTTAACTCAAATTCAACAATTTTGCTGAAAATTTGTGTATTTTGTGGAAGATTCGCCTTTTTTGGTTGAATTCAACTATTTTTTATTTAAAATTGAAATCTTGTTTGGTTAAAGTATCAGCTACAAATTACATTTTTTGTTGAGAATTTACCTTTATTAGTTGAAAATGGAACTATTATTTTGTTGAAGAATCATTTTTTTTTGTTGACAAAAAATTTGTTTTACCTGAAAATTTAACTAGTTTCTTTTTGATTTAGAATTGATCTTGTTTAGTGAAAAATTCAACTATTTGGTAGAAAATTCATTTATTTTAATGAAATATTGTCTTTTTTGGTAGAAAATTATTCTTCTTGGTTGAAAATTCAACTACTAGGTTGAAAGTTGAATTAATTTATTAAATTTCATTCTGTGGTTGAAGATTCGAAACTTTAATTGGAAGTTCATGTAAAATGTGGAACATTTATTTTTTTTTTTTGTAGAAAATTAATCTTTTTAATTGAAAATTCATCTTTCTGGGTTGAAAATCAACTACTTCGTTAAAAATTATTTTCTTTTCGGAGAAGATTCAACTCTTTGGTTGAGAACTGAACTATTTTGTTGAAAATTAATTTTTTTTATGTTAAATTTAACTATTTGGCTGAAAATTTATGTATTTTGTTGAAGATTCGTCTCTTTTTGTTAAATTCAACTGTCTTTTGATTTAAAATTGAAATCTTTTTTGGTTAAAGTATCAACTACAAATTACATTTTTCGTTGAGAATTTATCTTTATTGGTTTTATTTATTTGTTGTTGTTGAAAAATAATTTTTTTAGCTGAAAATTGATCTATTCCCTTTTTAATTGAATTTTTTATCTTATTCAGTAGAAAATTAAATTATTTGGTCGAAAATTCATGTATTTTTATGAATATTTGTCTTTTTGGGTAGAAAATTAATCTTCATTGGTTGAAAATTTAATTATTTTGTTGAAAATAAATTTGTTTTTTTAAAGATCATATTGTCAGGTTGAAAATTCAACTGTTTTGCAAGGAAATTCGTTTTTTTTGCTTGGAAATTCCTTTCGTTTAATTTTTTTTCTTTCTTGACTGACAAATCTTTTTTGGTTAAAATTCAACTTTTTTGTTGAAAATTCGTCTTCTTGGTTTGGACGCTCATCGATGTAGTTTAAAAATTCAACTATTTGTTTAAAAATTTACTGTTATGTAGAAAAGTTTGTTGAAAATTCATCTTTCCTGGTTGAAAATTAACTCTTCTTGAAAATTCGTCTTTTTGGGTTAAAAATTCAACTAATTTGTTGAAAGATAATTTTTCTTTCATTGGTAGTAATAACGTAATCTTCTTTGGTTTTTCGTTAAAAATGAAATTTTTCGTCAAATTTTTTTTATTTCTTGATTGAAAATTCAACTTTTTTGTTGAAAATTCGTCATTTTGTTTCAAGTTCATCGGTGTAGGTTAAAAATGCAACTGTTAAGTAATATTAATTTTGCTTTTGAAAATTCATCTTTCCTGGTTGAAAATTAACTCTTTTCTTTGAAATTCGTCTTTTTGGGTTGATTAATATCGATAAATAAATGTATAAAAAGCAGGAAGGATTTCTCAATCGGCAGAAAAACTCTAGGAAATTTACAAAGAAATATTCTTTATTCAGGAAAGTTGCGCTGCAGCGTAAAAAATTCTTACACTGTTTTTTTTTTAATACCGGGTTCAGTGTTATATGTAACGACGAACAAAGTCTCTTTCGATATTAAAAGACAAACTGAGAACACAGAACTTTGCGATTTCATACATAATCTCAGTACTCGTTATTACATGTGATTAATGTAGATTTATTTGGCTCAGTGTTTCTCCTGTACGCTTACAAGTCAGACGCGTATTTAGAATGCCTTTTCTTATTTTTTTTCCTTTAAAAAAATAAATAAAAAGACTGATTGTATCATCCAGAGCAGATCGATTTAAATCTGGTATCTTCTAAATACGCATCTGAAAGCTGCAAAGCAAAATATTGTATCTTAAACGAATGTAATTTTGTAACTTCCATGAGAGGAATAAAACTTTTTCGAAGCATCAGCAGCTCTTTTTTTCTAATCGTACCTAACAAGGCCGGAAAACTTAAACTCTAATTATAAAACAAACCAAACGCACCAATTTCTTAATTAAATAAATTGCAAAAATGCGGAAGTTTAAAGACTTTTAAAAAGATTTTGAAGTTTTAGACTATTAAAATACAATCTAAAAGCCCGGGAATATTTTCTCCAATTGCGATTTCGTAAATGTAAGACGAAAGGGATTGATAATTACAAGTCAGGAAACCACACTCTGTTAAAAATAGTCAACAGCAATTTATCGACACCCAAACCCTTAAAGACCAAAGTCTAAGAAGAAATGAAGAGCGAATACGTTGAGTACAACTAGGACTGTAATTTCGTTCAAAAGTAGTAGTAATTTTTATAGTAGATATAGAAAATCGACAAAATTCCCGTTCGTGACTAAAGCTAGCGAATCTTGACGAACTCGAGAGCAGTCAGAAATCTATTATACATTAATAATAGTCCTCAATTTTCCGACTGAGTAATTTGTACATGCATATAATATACACTTTTCCCTATCCAAGTATCCAGTTAATCTTTAATCACTTTTGTAAGAATTTCATACCATTAGGCCGAAAATATATCCAACTTTGAAATCTTGCCAAGAACTTGACTCAAAAGTTGGAGATATTTCGTCGAGTAGTTCTACAACTAGTAGAAAATAAGTTAATAATCTACTACAAATGATTCATCGTGGCTTATAGTACAATTGATAAGCGACAAACTGGAAAACAACAATAGCCTTCTCATCTATCGAATACCGCTTAGATAAATATATTAAACTATAAGAAAACAAATTCGAGTAACATCAGTTGGTAATTTTTAGAATCGAGCTGATCAGAATTAGAATCAGAATGTACACGAAGCTAAACCTAGATCTTAGTCTCCAGATCAGTTGGATCTTTGCTGCTGCTGTTGTTGTTGCGATTGCGTCTTATTTCTGTGCTCGTAGTTGACAAGTCGCTTGCCGACAAGATACTTATCGTTCTTGATGTGCTCGTACAGCTTTTTGAACTGACGAATCTGAAAACTGATAACAATGCAGACGAGGTTGACCAAAAGCAGGAAAGGATAGAGGCGTCTAGCGATGAGGATTTGGGTCTGGAGGTTGGTGACGAGAAGGGGAACAATTCCATGGGCGACAGCGTAGGGAATTGCAAGTGCGAGACCAAAACAGCAAATCACTGGAGCGGCTAATTCGGTGACGATGAATTTCAGGTCCATTTCCCTGATGCCGTCGGTGTAGGCTTTTTCAATAGCTAGACGAAGACGCCACTCGGGGCCCATCATCGTCACGGCGGTTGCTATTTTTGTGTAGAGGACTCCCAGGGCCCAGTCTTGCCAGATGAAGAGAATCGGGTTCTGCTCTAGAGGAACCCTCAGTGGCACTACGACTACTAGTTCTAGGAGCAGACCGAAGAGAAGGGGAATCACTCCGATCAGGAGGAAGAAGGCGACTGATGCCTTGGCACCAAGAATTGCCCAGTGCTTTATTCGGTCGATGATGGCTCGTCGACCTCGAGGAAGCCAGGAGATTGCTAGAGCCAAGCCCCGGAAGGCTGCCCAGCAGACGTAGGTTCCACAGGCGACTGTGTAGACCTCGTGAACTCGTCCCGATAATGTCACCATTGAGTCGTTTCCATCTGGAAGAATAATCAGTTTTTAATAAGTTTAATAGTGCAGGCCGCGGTAGAGTTCTTAAATACCCAAGAATTGATGTTGAGCAAATGCTCTTGAGAATATGCTCAGCATTTAAGATCGAACAGAGCATTTATAGAGCATTTAAGAGAATTTGAAGCTTTATTGTTTAAACAAATATATATATATCATAATAAATATATTTTTACAAAAACATTCTAGTGAAATAAACATATACTTTTTTTTAAATACAGAATTGCTATAGGTCAGGTAATTCTAGAAAGTCAGGGAAAACCTGACAGAGTTAGGGAATTATCGATAAATTAAAGTTGAAATTAATGTTATTATTATGGTTAAAAATTCATCTTTTTTGATTGAATTCAACTATTTTTGGTATAAAATTAAAATCCTTTTTGTGGCTGAAGTATAATATATCAAGTTTTTCGTTGAGAATTCATCTTTTTTAGTAGAACCAGGGTGGCGACTCGGCGGACGATTTTAAATTCCCGGTCATTTCCCGGTTTTCCCCGATCAAGTTTTTCAATTTTCCCGGTCAACTCAAAGTAACATATTTATAATTGCCGCAAAACGCAAACATTTATTTTAATTCATGACGTTCGTTCTAAACATCTTTTAACACAACAGAGCAAAACGTTGCAAAAAAAATGAATTTTGAAAAAAATACTTAAATTTTCCACTAAAAAATATCAATTTTTTACAAAAAAATGGAATAGTTAAACTTTCAGATGAAAAAATTAATTTTCAACAAAAAAAAAACGGATTTTCAAATTATGAATCTTTATCTGGAATAGTTAAATTTTAAACCAAAAAGATAAATTTTCAACTAAAATGATGAATATTTAACTGGAACACTCGAATTTTCAACAAAAAAGACAATTTTTCAACCAAATACATTAAATTTTAAAGAAAGGTTTTAAGTTTTAATAAAAGAAGACAAATTTTCAACCAAATAGTTAAATTTTGAATTGAAGAAATAATAATTTTCAATCGAAAATGGAATAGTACCATTTTTAGTTAAAAAAATTATTTGTAAACCAAACATAAGAGTTTTCAACTAAAACAATGAATCTTTAACTGAAATAGTTCAATTTTCAAACCAAAAAATTAATGTTTACTAAAAAAAAGATAAATTGTCAACCAAAACTTTAATAATTAAATTTCAAGTTAAAAAAATTAATGTTTAACCAAACAGATGAATTTTCAACAACAGCTATGGAATTTTCAATTGGAATAAGTTAAATTTTCAGTTAAAAAAATTAGTTTCAACAAAAAAAAACTAACTTTTAACAACAACGAAAACTAACTTTCAAAATAATAGTTACATTTTCAAACAAAGTGAGTGATGAATTTTCAAATAAAATTGTAAATATTTAACTGCAATAGTTGAATTTCAAACCAGAAAGATGAATTTTTAACTGAAATGATGAATCATTAACTAGAATTGAATTTTTGACCAAAAAGATTAATTTTCAACCAAGAAGATTAATTTCTACCAAAAAAGACGAATTTTCAACTAACAAAGATAATTTTTCAACCATAAATTGAATAATCAAATTTTTAGTCAAAAATGAATGTTCAACGAAAGACATGAATTTTGAACTAAAATTATGAAATATTCAACTGGATTAATAGTTACATTTTCAGTTAAAAAAAAAAATTCAACCAAAAAACAGCCAAAGAAAAAACAAATTTTCAATTAAACAGCTCATTTTTCAACCAAAGAAATGAATTTTTAATTAAAACGATGGATTTTCAACTAAAAAAAAAATAATTTTTAACAAAAGAGCTTAACTTTCAACCAAATAATTTTATTTCAAACCTAAAAGATGAATTTTCAACTAAAATAATAAATATTTCACTGGAATACTTGAATTTTTAACAGAAAAGACGAATTTTTAAACAAGAAGATAAACTTTCAAAGAAAAATAAGATAATTTTTTGCCAGCAAAAAAATCGATTTTTTAACAAAATACATGAATTTTCATCGAAATAATTAAATTTTCAATTAAAAACACAAATTTTTATCCAAATTGTGGAATTCCGAACTTGAAAATTTTAATTTTCAACTCAGAATGGAACAGTTAAATTTTCGTTTAAAGAAATTAATTTTCAACCAAACTGGTGAATTTTCAAATAAAATGATGAATCTTCAACTGAAATGATGAATCTTTAACTGGAATAGTTTAATTTTATGCCAAAAAGACGAATTGTCAACCATAAAGTTTAATTGCCTACAAAAATAGATGAATTTTCCACAAAGTACATACATTTTCAAACAAATAGTTTAATTATTAAATGAAAAATATCAATTTTCAACCAAATAGTTGAATTTTCATCAAAAAAAGAGAAATTAATTTTTAACAAAAGTTTAACTTTTAACCCAGTAGTTGAATTTCTAACTAAAAAACGATGAATTCGCAACGAACAATGTAAAAAAAAATTCTATTATAATTCAGAAATATTTCTTCTTTGAAATTCTACTTCTACTCTGAAAACTGCTTGAAGTACTTTTATTACCTAAAATTTAGAAGAGGGAACTTTCAAATTGTGACGAATTCTGACTTGAAAGAGGGATTTTTAAAAATTCCTTTTTCTCAATCCGAATTATAATTCCTTTAAAAAATTCCCATTCCATGTAAAACAATCCCTGTTCCAAGTGAAATTATATTTCTTGAATTTTGCTATGATCAGAAGTAAATTCCCGGTTTTTAAATTAAATTCCCGGTCATTTCCCGGTCAATAAAATTCCAGGTCATTTCCCGGTTTCCCGGTCAAGTCGCCACCCTGGTAGAACATGCAACTACTTAGTTGGAAGTGGAACTAATTCGTTAAAAATTCATTTATTTGGTTGATGGGTGATCATTTGAGTTAAAACCTCCTTCTTTTGTTCAAAATTTAATTCTTTTGTTGACAATAATGTTTTCTAGATGAGAATTATTTGTTCACCTTCGTTAAAAAATTTTTTTTGTTGGTTTAAGATTCATTTCTTTGGTTGAAAACTGAACTATTTTGTTGACAATGAATTTTTTTAAACTAAAATTAAACTATTTGGCTGAAAATTGATGTATTTTGATAAAGATTTGTTTTTTGGGGGGGTTGGATTCAACTGTTTTTGATTTAAAACTGAAATCTTTTTTGGTTGAAGCATCAACATTTTTCGTTGAGAATTTATCTTTAGTGGTTGAAAATTGAACTATTCTCTTTTTGATTAAGAATTGATCTTGTTTAATAAAAAATTCAACTATTTGATTGAAAATTAATGTATTTTGATAAAAATTCGCCCTTTTTGATCGAAAATTAATCTTTTTGGTTTAGAATTCATATTTTTTGGTTCAAAATTCAACTAGTAGGTTCAAAGTTTGAAGCTTTATTGTCTAAAAAAATATATATCATAATTAATACATATATTTTTACAAAAACATTCTAATGAAATAAACATATACTTTTTTTAAATACAGAATTATTGCTATAGGTCAGGTAATTCTAGAAAGTCAGGGAATGTCAGGGAAAACCTGACAGAGTTAGGGAATTATCGATAAATTAAAGTTGAAATTAATGTTATTATTATGGTTAAAAATTCATCTTTTTTGATTGAATTAAACTATTTTTGGTATAAAATTAAAATCCTTTTTGTGGTTGAAGTATAATATATCACGTTTCGTTTTTCATTGAGAATTCATCTTTTTTGGTAGAAAATTCAACTACTTAGTTGGAAGTGGAACTACTTTCTTGAAAATTCATTTATTTGGTTGATGGTTCATCATTTTAGTTAAAACCTCCTTCTTTTGTTCAAAATGTAATTCTTTTGTTGACAATAATGTTTTCTAGATGAGAATTATTTATATAACTTCGTTAAAAAAAAATTTTGTTTGGTTTAAGATTCATATCTTTGGATGAAAACTGAACTATTTTGTTGAAAATGAATTTTTTTAAACTCAAATTCAACTATTTGGCTGAAAATTGATGTATTTTAATAAAGATTCGTTTTTTTGGGGGTTGGATTCAACTGTTTTTGATTTAAAACTGAAATCTTTTTTGGTTGAAGCATTAACATTTTTCGTTGAGAATTTATCTTTATTGGTTGAAAATTAAACAATTCTCTTTTTGATTCAGAATTGATCTTGTTTAATAGAAAATTCAACTATTTGATTGAAAATTAATGTATTTTGATAAAAATTCGCCTTTTTTGATAGAAAATTAATCTTTTTGGTTTAGAATTCATATTTTTTGGTTCAAAATTCAACTAGTAGGTTCAAAGTTGAATTAATTTGTGAAAATACACTCCTTGGTTGAAGATTCAAAATTTTAGCTGGAAATTCATGTAGTTTGTTGAAAATTCAACTACTTTGTTAAAAATTCTTCTATTTTTGTTGGTTCAAGATTTATATTTTTGCTTGAAAACTGAACTATTTTGTTGTCAATTACTTTTTTTAAACGGCAATTCAACCATTTGGCCGAAAATTTATGTATTTTATTGAAGATTCGTCTTTTTTAATTGGATTTAACTGTTTTTTATTTAAAATTAAAATCTTTTTTGTATGAAGTATCAACTATTACATTTTTCGTTGAGAATTTATCTTTATTGGTTGAAAATTGAACTACTTTGTTGAAAATTCGTCTTTTATGGTTGGATTCAACTGTTTTTGATTTAAAAATAATTTCTTTTTTGGTTGAAGTTATCAACTATTACATTTTTCGTTGAGAATTTATCTTTATTGGTTGAAAATTGAACTACTTTGTTGAAAATTCGTTTTTTGTTCTTAAAAAAAAATTGTTTAGCTGAAAAGTTAACTATTTTCTTTTTGGTTTAGAATAGATCTTGTTACTAGATTGAAAGTTGAATTAATTAATTAAATTTCATTCCGCAGTTGTAAATTAAAAAATTTTAGTTAGAAGTTCATGTAATTTATTGAAAACTTGTATTTTTTGGTAGAAAATTAATCTTCTTGGTTAAAAATAAATCTTTATATATTTTTACAAAAACATTCTAGTGAAATAAACATATACTTTTTTTAAATACAGAATTGCTATAGGTCAGGTAAGGAATTATCGATAAATTTAAGATGAAATTAATTTTATTATTATGGTTAAAAGTCGTAACTATTTGGTTGAATTCAACTATTTTTGTTATAAAATTAAAATGTATTTGATTGATAATTCGAATTTTGTGGGAGAATATTTAATCTTCTTGGTGACTAATTCATCTTTTTGGTTGGAAATTCCTTTAAAAACTCAAATATTTGGTAGAAAATGCATCTTATTGGTTGAAAATTTGAAAATTGATCTTTTTAGTTGAAAATACGTTTTTTCTTATTTAGAATTCATTTTTTTAACTGGAAATGTAACTGTTCTATTTTTAGTTGAAAATTTATCTGTTTTCTGAAAAAATTTAACTATTTGTTGAAAATCCGTCTTTTTTGGTAAAAGAGTACTCTCATTAGTTGAAATTTCATATTTTTGGTTAAGAAATAATTTCTTTGATTGAAAATTTAACTGTTTTGTTGAAAATTCGTTATTTTTTTGGTTGAAAATTTATTTTACTAACTGAAAATTATCCTACTTTATTTTTGGTAGGAAATTTATCTTTTTAGTTTGAAATTCATGTAATCGGTTCAAAATTATTTTTTTTTAGTTGAAAATTCACTTTAACTATTCAATTTTTTGTGGAAAATTTAACTCTTTTGATAAAAATGTAATTTTTTTAATTAAAAAGTTATCTGTTTAGTAAAAAATTTAACTATTCTATTTTTTGTTAAGAATTCATTTCTCTCATTGGGAAAAAAACTAATTGAAAATTCGTTTTTTTGTTGATAGCAAATTCATCTTTTGGATTGAAAAATCCACTATTTGGTCGCTTGAAAATTTATATTTTTAGTTGAAAATAAATTAATTTTGCTGAAAACTCGTTTTTTTTTTATTTTACTTTTCTGACTGCAAATTGAAATATTATATTTTTAGTTTGTAAATTGATCTTTTTAGTTTATAATTGAATTATTTTGTGGAGAATTCATTTTTTGGTTGAAAATTGATTGTCTTAACTAATAATTTAATTCTTCTATTTTTGGTTAAAAAATTTTTTTTTTTAATGAACAAAAAATATTTCGTGGAAAATCCGTTTCTTTTTTTGTTGAACATTTATTTTTCTGGCATTTTAACTATTCTAATTTTGGTTGAAATTCGATTTTTTTAGATGAAAATTCATGTATTTTGTTGAAAATGCGTCTTTTTTGTTAGAAAATTAATCTTTTGAGTTGAAAATTCGACTAACTATTTGGTTAAAAATTCATCATTTCAGTTAAAAATTCATTTCTTTGGTTGAAAATTTATCTTTTTGACTTGAAAACACAGCTAAAATGTGTTTCAAATCTATTTGGAAACAAAATTTATTTTGCATTAACATTATTAATCTTCTAGGTATATGGTTGGTTTTATTATACCTAGAAGAATTTGGAAATTAGGATATTGTAGCAACTCTGGATAAGGCACTGTTTAATTCGAATAATACGTATTCTTTTTACATTCTCATTCTAATGAGAAGGTATTGGTTTTATGTAAAATTTGACATAGTCGGTTTTCATCAAATCTCCACGTTTTGAGACCCCCTGAGCCAGAAAAAACGGTTTTTACCAAGGTGTCTGTCTGTCTGTAGTCTGTCTGTCTGTCTGTCTGTAGCCACGATAACTTTCGAAAAAATGATCAGATTTGATTGAGCTTTGGCACACTTTTTTATGGCCGAAAAATAGAGAACGAGTTCGTTAACCAGCTATTTTGGATGAAAATTCAAAAAGTGAGCACATTTTGAAAATTTTTGAGACCACTTTTTTTGAAGATTTAAAAATTCTATGTATGGTTATTAGTAGTACGCAAAATGACGTACAAAATATTCTAATGACTTTTCGTGATAAAACAAAAATTACTGGAGTTATAGCATTTTCAAAATTCCAAAAAACAAACGAAAATGTACATTTTAAGCCGAAAAACGCACGATATGAAAAAAAGTCAAGAGGAGAAAAACGTTGCTTTTTGAACGCCCTATAATATTTTCATAACAACTTTTTGAATTTTTTGAAAAATAAAAAATTCAAATTTTGATCGCACAAAAAAATAATCAAAAATTCCATTTTGCTGTGAAACTATGCAAGATACGAGAAAAGATCATTCTACCAAAATTGTGGACCCAAAAAAGATCTACAAATTTCTTATCATTCACTTTTTGATATGACGCGTAGTTTTTGTTTTATTCGTAAAAAACAGCATTGAAAATAGAAAAATCAAATGCACAGAACCGAGCGTGGAATGCAAGGTTCAAATGATTTTCAAATCAAATATCGAGCGCGAAGCGCGAGTGTCTGGATGAGAATGTGTTCCTTAAGGTCGATAGAACCTTGAGTAAATGAAGTTCCTTTTCAGTCTAAAATAAAAACAAATTTAACAATCACTTAATATGTAGAGGTTTTGATAATTTTATAATATTTGCAAACAAACTTTTTCTTTTCATCGAAGTCGAACACGAAGTTGAAAAATCTAGGGCAACCGAGCGTAAAGCGCGATGTAGATACGCCCGAGCGCGTAGCGCGAGGTGAATACATAATCGAGCGCGAAGCGCGAGATAAATATATGATCGAGCGCGAAGCGCGAGATCCAACAGTTGCGCGCCCTAGGCGCGCTCAAACTTGCGAGCGAAGCGAGCCGCGCGCGAAGCGCGCGATGAGAATGTGCCCGCAAAGCGGGCAGATTTTTTTTGACTTCTTTTATCTTTTAAATTTAGCACTCTTTCCAATTTAAAGCGATACATTTTCCCGCGAAATTTAAACAATGTAATTATTATTAATAAAAGTAGAAAATACAATTTTTTCAATCCTAATTCAAAATGCTCATAAATGCTCATTAAATTCTCATAGCACATAAAGTTCGAGCATATTCTCATGCTCGTGAGAATTTCTCCGAACACTTAAACTCTTTGGAACACTAGGCCGCGGACTCATTTGAGAGATTCAATATAATGTCAATAGCAGGGTGTCTAGCGAAATTTGGCTTTGAAATACCCGAATTTCGCGGAGATACTAGGAAAGTTCACAAAATTAATATTCTTTTATCAGGACCGGTATGATTTTCAGGGTGGCCGTTTTAATCAAAGAAAAAAATTCTTGGTCATTTCCCGGTTCGCAAAAAATTGTTCACGGTCTATGAAATTAAAAAATTCGAACTCTAAAGCTAAACAATTTTCCATTTGAAGTAATAAAAACTGAGCTGCAAATTAAAGCACCCAAAGTGGAACTCCTCAATTTTAAAACTTTTAAAAATGAAGTTTAAAAGTTTTTCAATTCAAAAATTTTGTAATAAAATGCTCAATAATTTACACGTATAAAATGGAATCTACTACCAATAATTGAATTAAATTTTTTTAGAAATTATATAATTTTAAGCAATTTTAAGCTAGAAATATAAAACACCGAATAGTTACATTTTTTTATAAGCTGAACACTTCTTAAACTAAAAGCTAAATTATTTTTATTTAAAAAAGTTTTAAAATCCTTGAAATGCTTCAACATTTTACTTCAAAATCTTGAAAAATCGACATGTTGTTTTACATTTCTTCACATTTTTAATTAATTTTCAAATTTTTTTCAGAACTTCTAAACATCTTTTAAAATGATTCGAATTTTTCCTACAATTTTTTTAAAATCCTGCCAAATTGAAAAAATTTCCTTAAAATCTTCCACATTCATTTTTTACAATGTTGTAAGTCTTTCTAAATCCTTTTAAATATTCTCTTGAAATTAATTTTAAAAATAAAAAATCATTTTCAATTTTCCTGGGAATCTTAAGGAAATATTTTTTATTCTTTTAAAGCCTTTCACAATTCTTAAAAAGCTTATAATTTTTTTGTTTGAAATCTGCAAAAATCTATATTTTGTTTTAAATTGGGCCGTGGGCTATTTGCATCGAAATTTCGGCACGAATAGCAGAATTTTTTGGTACACGCAAACTTTTTGTTTAAATTATTTAAAATAATTTCAAATTTTAAAATAATTTTGAATTTGTTCAAAACTTCTAAAAATCTCTTCAATTTACTCGAATTTTTTCTAATAATAATAGGTGTTCAAATGTTGTTTATACATCAAAATTCAACAATTTGACTCACAAATTAAGTTTTTTTTTAAATAGAACAATTAAAAATGTAACGTTCAAAGTTCTATGCTTTTTTGTTTTTAGTTTTGAATATTTGATTTATAATTATTGATTTCAAATGAACAGTTAGATATTTCTAAATATTAAGTCATTTTTCTTTTTCTTAATTAAAAAATTTCAAATTGAATGGTTTAAAAATTGAACATTTTAGACTGAAGAAACATCAAGGTAAAAAATTACGACTCTACAATCGAAAATATTCCAAGGTTTCTCTTTTTTTCAACTTTAACAAAAATTTAGTGACATTTTTAAAATTCAATCATTTTTGGCTGTTCATACTAACAAAGCTGATTTAAATTGAATTTTTAATAAAATAATGAAATTTTCAACAAATAAGTTGAATTTTCAACCTGCAAATATGAATTGTCAACCAAATGATCAAATTTTAAACGAAAAAAATTAAAATCAACCAAAAAATGTTGCATTTATAACGAAATAATATAATTTTTTAGAAGACAATTTAATTCTGCACAAAAAAAGTGAATTTTAAATCCACAAGGACAAATTTTCTGTCCAAATAAACGAATTTTCAACAGAGCAGTTGAATTTTCGATAAAAAAAAAGATCAATTTTTAACAAAATACTTGAATTTTCTAATTATAAAAATGAATTTTAAGCCAAATAGTCGTATTTTAAAACAAAAAATATTAAACTTCAACTAAAAACAGTAGAAAATTGAATTTTCAACAAGATGAATTGTCAAGGAAAAATTAAACAGTTGATATTTAAAAAAAAAAGAAATGAATTCTCTCAAAATAGTTGAATTTTTAACCAAAAAAATTAATTTTCAACCAAAAAAGACAAATTTTCGACAAAATTCATAAATTTTCCAATAATAGTTGAATTTTCAATTCCGCAACCAAAAAAAAAATGAATTTTTAATCAAGTAGGTCATCTTTTAACCAAAGTAGACCAATTTTCAACAAAAAAGTTAATTTTCGATTAAAAAGATGCAATTTTAACCAAAAAAGAGAGATTTCCACCCAAAAGATTATTTTTCTACAAAAAAGAAGAATTTTTAACTAAAAAAGGATCAATTATCAACGAAAAATGGAAAAGTTACATTTGCAGGTAAAAAAAAATTTTTAAAAGGAAAATAAAATAATTTTTAATAAAATAGTCAAATTTGCAACCCAAAAGATGAACCCCGAAGAAAACAATGAATTAGCTACATTTCTAGTTAAAAAAATTAATTTTTTAATAAAAAAAATTAGTTTGCAACAAAGTAGTTAAATTTTCAACAAGCGAGATAAATTTTCAACAAAAATGATGAATCTTCAACTGGAATAGTTAATACTAAATTAAAAAAATTAATTTTCAACCAAAAATATGAATTTTCAACTAAAATTATTAATTTTCAACTAAAATGATGAATTTTTAACAACAACAAAAATGATTTTTTAATAAAATGGTTCAATCTTCACCCAAATAATTGAATTTTCTACCTAAAAAGATGAATTTTCAACGAATAATGTAATCGTAGATAATACAAATAGAAAATATGACTTTTTAATCAAAATTGTTGAATTTGCAAGCAAATAATAAAATTCTTAATTTAAAATATAATCGTCAGGATGAAGAAACTTATAAGAACATTATATCAGGGTAGCCCCAAACATCACTTTCAAAATTCTCTAACTTTGAACAATTTTTCATTTTTCCTGACCACTAATATTCAAATAGCAGAATCTAATCTTGTAACATTTTTAACATAGAATCTTGTATGTACAGAATAAAACAATTTCAAATTAAAATAAAAAAATTCAAATTTATTATCTTTGGCAGTTATTTAAAGTGCCTCTTATAGAAATTCCCTGAATTTTGCAAGATTTTGTTTCAAAATACCTGACTTCTTTCGACCAATAAAATTCCCCAATTTTCCCTAATTTCCAGGTTTTCCGTGATAAAATGAACAATCTCTTGTTAATAAAGTAGTCCTTTTTCTTTCAGCAGTGAACAAGTTTAAAAAATATATTTTCTTTAAGGCCATGTAACGAGTGGGTCACGTGACCGGATAATAAATAAGAAGCGCTAAGAAAGGCGGCTCTGGTCCTAAATTTTTATAATGATGAAAAAAGTTTTTTTTGTAAATAATTTTTTTTTTTTGCTTTTTTCATGATTATTAAAATTTAGAACCAGAGCCGCCTTTCTTAGCGCTTCTTATTTATTATCCCAAATTTTCAACTTGATATCGCGTTTCGTGTGAACGCAAGTTGATTTTGAAAAAAAGTGTCGGTAAGGTAGGAATCCGGTCACGTGACCCACTCGTCACATGGCCTTAAACGAATACAAAATTCCCGACCATGAGCAAAATTCAAGGATTTTCCCAGGTTTTCACGAATTTTCAAGACGCTAGACACCCTGCATAACCCCAGTATTTGTAAAACAGACAAAAGATGAAAAAATATATTCTTGAAAGACTTACTGGCGCTAGATACCGGAGGTGGTAGAACCGGTGGAGAGGGTGCAGGTGCCCCAACCATCCAAAGAGCCATGACTCTACGTCCAAGCCAGACGGGAAGAGTCATGGCAATCAAGCTCGCAATTACGAGCGACACACAAACGCAGAGCAGCAATCCTATCAGCCTCGCATGGAACCATCTGGGTCTGACATACGGTTGGAAATCAGTTGGAGTTTCTCTTTGAATCATGGCTTGATGAGCAGCTCCCAAGTCTGGATGTTGTGGCTCTTCAACTGCAGCGGGTCCTGGCTCATCTGACTGATCCCTCAAAAGATAAGACTGCAAATCCAGAAGCCAAGCCACCACCTGACACCATCCTCTCACCAGAGCTTTCAACCAAGTTCGCGTGTGACTCTGTTCCAACAAAGCCGGGAGTATCACCTGCAGCAAGAGCAGTTCCAGCGACAATTCGCTCACCTGGGCTTCACTCTGAACAGTGACCGTGTAGGGCAGGAATCCAGGCCAGGCCCATCTCAAGATCCTCACGGGAAGCCAGAGCATCAGCAATATCGCTGTTCCAAAGATAACAGCCGAAGCTACGAGTCGCCTCGCGTGTCTCAAGATCGGTAAATGTACCATTTCCTGAATCGGCGAAAAATCCGGGTCGTTCAGGTTCCTCAAGAACCAGAGAACACCAGGCCTCAAGATTTCACGCAGAAGGAGAATAAACGAGGCAAAGTAGTAGATGTAGACCATTCCCACAAGCCAGTGGATGAACATTGATGTGCTGGGAGCATGACGGAACGAGGACTCTCTGTCGCGAAGAGTGGCGTCAAACATTGCCAGGGAGCAGATGTCCAACCACCAGCCACAAACCAGAGGCAGGACACCAATCTCGACAACCGAGAGAAGCGAGACCTTCACGACAACGTAGCAGAGTCCAAGAATTCGTTGGGAGGTGCGAAGTCCAAAAAGAGCGGCGAGTGTGTGGAGAACGACAAGGCAAACTCCAATCACGCAATATCCACATAGCGTCGTCACCAAACCTTCGAAGTGAGAAGCTGCCGCGTGTTCCTGGAGTCCCATATTTGCTATCGCAAAGTGGCCAATGTGATAGGGGCAGAAGGCAAATACTATGATGAAGAGAGTATTCAGCGAAATGACCCAGAAGACGTGCTCGAGGAAAAGCAGAGATCCGTCCAAACCCAGGAGACGTTCCCAGGTAAGCTCTTCAGCTGGACGATCCCACTCCATTGGATTCCAGTTGGCTTCTTCAGCCTCGCCTTGAATTTGTGCTGGACCCTGGGGAGGAGGAGCAGCCTGGCCCTGGAAATGAGCCCGCAAGTGGGCCAAATTTCTCATCACTCGGCCATTTGGTCTATCTACTTCTGGTCTAGGAGCCGCAAGTTCCTCTTCCCTCGCTAGTCTCTCGGGAAAGACGGCTGGATTGATTTCCTCTTGATACAAGGGGTTGTCTTCTATGTGCGCAACAGCATCGATAATCATGTGAATCCCTGTAGGTTAAACAAAACAATTTACTGTAGTACCTAGTACATTAAATCTAACAAAGCGTATCTTTATTAATAATTATAATTTACCTAATAATATTAGTAGTACCTAGTAGTTTTAGTATTAATTGTTGTTGGAAATTTAAAAAAAAGTTGAAAAGAAAAAAATTCAAAATTTTAGCTGATTTTTCTACGAAACTGTTGAATTTTCTACTCAATTTTTGAATTTTCAAACAAAAAAAAACGAATTTTGTACAAAGCAGTTGAATTTTCAACCAAAAAGTTCATTTTCAACCAATCAGATAAATTCTCAACCAAATTATTAAGATTTCAGTTTAAAAAAATGTACATTTAACAAGAAAAAACCGAATTTTCGAAAAAGTAGTTAAATTTTCAACAAAAAATGATTTTTGAATTTTCATACAAAAAAAAACGAATTTTGTACAAAGCAGTTTAATTTACCACTCGAAAATATTAATTTTCAACCAAAAAGTTAATTTTCAACTAAACAGATAAATTCTCAACCAAATTATTAAGATTTCAGTTTAAAAAAATGTACATTTAACAAGAAAAAAACGAATTTTCGAAAAAGTAGTTAAATTTTCAACGAAAAATGATTTTTGAATTTTCATACAAAAAAAAAACGAATTTTGTACAAAGAAGTTTAATTTACCACTCGAAAATATTAATTTTCAAACAAAAAGTTAATTTTCAACTAAACAGATAAATTCTTAACCAAATTATTAAGATTTCAGTTTAAAAAAATGTACATTTAACAAGAAAAAAACGAATTGTCGAAAAATTAGTTGAATTTAATATTTGAAAAGAAAAATATTTTTATTTTCAATCAGAACTAATTGAATTTAACCAAAAAACACACATTTTTAACAAAATACTAGAATCCTCAACTTAAACAGACTTTAGTTCTACCAAGTAGTTGCATTTTTTACAAAAAAAAAGAAGATTTTCTACCCAAAAAAACGTATTTTGTAACAAAATACATATATTTCCAACCACGCAGTTTAATTACATATAATATATAATATTTATAAAATTATTAAATATGATAAAATTTATACAATAACCTTTAAAAATTTGGCCAAAAAATTCGAATTTTTAACAAAATACGTAAATTTTCAACCAAAAATATGAATTTCCATCGAAAAATATGAATTTCTAACAAAAAATATGAATTCCAACAAAAAATGTAATAATTGATATTTCAACCAAAAAAAGGATTTAAATTTTAAATAAAAAACCGTTGAATTTAACCAAAACGACTAATTTTCAACAAAATGCTGGAATCCTCAATTTAAAAAGACTATTTTTCAACCGATCAGTTTCATTTTTTTTTCGAAAAAAATTAGTTTTCTACCGCAGAAACTAATTTTTAACAAAATAATAAATTTCCAACCAAATAGTTGTATTTTCAACAAAAAAGATCAATTTTCTACCGAAAATGGAATATAGTTAAATTTTCAGCTGAAAAAATTAATTTTCAATCAAAAATATGAATTTCCAACAAAAAATATGAAATTTCAACCAAAAATGTAATCATTGATATTTCAACCAATAAAAAGGTTTAAATTTTACATAAAAACCCGTTGAATTTAACCAAAAAAGACTAATTTTCAACCCATCAGTTTCATTTTTTTCCAAAAAAATTAATTTTCTACCGAAAAAACGAATCTTTAACAAAATAATAATTTTTCAACCAAACAGTTAAATTTTCAACCAGACAGTTTAATTTCTAACCGAAAAGATTAATTTTTTGCCCCTGTTTTTTTTAATCTCTGTAGGTTAAACAGAAAAAATGTTCTGCAGTACCTAGTACATTAAATCTGTTGTTGTTGAAAATTGAAAAAAAAGTTGGAAAGAAAAAAATTCTAAATATAAGCTGAATTTTCTACGAAATAGTTGAATTTTCTACCAAATTTTTGAATGTTCAAACAAAAAAAAACGAATGTTGTACAAAACAGTTGAATTTTCCACTCAAAAATATGAATTTTTAACCATAAAGTTAATTTTCAAAAAAAAAAAAGATTTTCTTTATTGATAATTGTAATTTACCTAATAATATTAGTATAATGTTAGCATTAATATTAAATGTAATAATCATAAATTCATGAAATAATATCAAGTGAATAAACGAATAAGGGGTCATCAAAAAATTACGTAAGATGCTTTTTTGAAATCCCCCCGCCCACACACCAAAATCTTACTAAAATTTTCTAAATTTAGGGTACGAACATACATATAAAATATGAATAATATAAAAGTATTAAAAATGAACTTCAATGTTTATTTAAATTATTATGCATTAGTCTATAAATTATCAAAATTTATATTTTTATTTAGCGCAGACTTCACAGTCTTTCCCCCTTTTCTCGTTTTTCCACTTAAATGCGATCTAAATGAATAAAAACCAATAACAAAATCCAACTACTTTTGGTTGAAAGTTTATTCTTTTCGTTTGAAAAGTCTGTTGAGATTTACTCAAGCTATGATTTACGATTTAAAAACATCTGCCCTGAAACGTGCCTGTATTCACTTTCTTAGGATAAATTTTAGTACTCAATCTTCTAACTCTTGACTACCTAAATTTCGAATTTTAGGATCTCTTTCAAATCTCAGAATTTATACTTTTATCACTTGTAGGCGTTAAGTCTTTCAAATCTATTGACCATTTAGGGTCCAATTTTTGTACCTAAGCGTTAATGACGTTTGCCGTGCAAACTAGTGACCGTACCGGGGAAAACATTTTCGGACTTTTCCGTTTTACATCGTGCATCATCGGAACTTGTAACGCCTTCGGGCACTGGGTCTTTACCCCCTCCTTCAAAATTTGTGAATCTTCTCCGTTTTTCGAAATCTGCAACTGACCGACGCCAGTCGAGTTTTAACACCGCAACCGAATACTTAACTAACTACTTGCAGCGTACCTTGTAGTTCTCTCGGCTCAATATCATTATTGTATCACTTTGTATTTTTATATCCATCACGTGAAAGTTTAAATTAAATAATCATTACTTATTAAATTGATTTACTTTTTTTAAACTACCCTTCTCATCACGTAAAATCTCTTGAATCCTAATACAAAAAGTTAACTGTGGTACGGCTCTTCGGATAACGAGAATTCCGGGCAAGCAGCACGACCACAAATACAACTCAACAAAGTCTACTACTACTAATTTTTGGTTACGAATTTATCTTTTTTAGTTAAAAATTTAATTATGTGGTTAAAAATTCAATTATTTTGTTGACGATTTAACAATTTTGTTAAACAATCATCTTTTTTGGTTGAAAATTCAACTGCCTTGTTGAAAATTCGTATTTTTGACTAGAAAATTTAACAATTTAATTGACACTTTTTTTCTTGCTTTGACTAAAATTTTTTGTGGTTGGAAAATTCAACTATTTTGTTGAAGATTCAACTTTCTGATATAAAAATTCATTTTTTTTTATGAATCTATCTTTTTTGGTTAAAAATTGTATTCTTTGATTCAAAATTTAATTATTTTGTTGAAAATTTAACAATTTTGTTAAACAATCATCTTTTTTTGGTTGAAAATTCAACTGTTTTGGTTGAAAATTCCAGTTTTGTTGAAAGTTCGTATTTTTGGCTTGAAAATTCAACAATTTAATTGACAGTTTTTTCTGGCTTGAATAAAATTTTTGTTGTTAAAAGTAAATCAAATTCGGTTGAAAATTAACCTTTTCGATGAAAACTTTCATGTTTGCATTAAAAATTCAACTATTTTGCCGATAATTCTTATTTTCGGCTCGAAAATTCATCAATTTGGTCGAAATGTAAAATACATTGTTCAAAAATTAATTTTTTTAGTCGAAGATTCATCATTTTAGTTAAAAAGTCATTCCTTCGGTTGTAAATTAATTTTTTTTCAACTGAAAATTAAACTATTCTATTTCTGCTTGAAAATTAATATTCTTTAGTTGAAAATTCAACTATTTCGTCAAGAATTCATGTATTTTATTAAAAATTTGTATTTTTCAAGTAAAAAATTAATCCTTTGATCGAAAATTGTACTATTTGGTTGGAAATTTAGGTGGATTGTTCAAAATTCGTTTTTTGGTACAAAATTAATCTCTTTTAGTTGAAGATTCTGGTATTTTGTAGACAATTCCTCTAATTGGTTAAATTCGACTTTTTTAAAATTTAAATTAAAAAAGCTTTTGGTTGAAATATCAAATATTATATTTTTCGTTGAAAATTCAACTTCTTAGGTTGAAAATTCAATTCCTTAATTGAAAGTTAAACTACTTTCTTAAAAATTAATTTTTATGGTTGAAGATTCATCATCTTAGTTGAAAATTGTGACTTTATTTTCTACGGAATAGTTGAATTTTCAACCAAAAAGATAATTTTCAACCAAACTGATAAATGCTCAACCAAATTATTAGATTTTCAGTTAAAAATGTGAATATTTAACAACAACAAAAAACTAATTTTCAACAAAGTAGTTGAATTTTTCACCTAAAAAGATGAATTTTCAACGCAAAATGAAATATTTAATATTTCAAAATAAAAATATTTTTATGTTAAATCAAATATATTTGAATTTAACCAAAAAAGATACATTTTTAACAAAATACTTAAATCCTCCCTTAAACAGACTAATGTTCAACCAAGGAGTTGCATTTTTTACAGAAAAAAAAGAAGATTTTCTACCCAAAAAAACGTATTTTGTAACAAAATACATATATTTCCAACCACGCAGTTTAATTACATATAATATATTTTATTCATAAAATTATTAAATATGATAAAATCTATACAATAATCTTTAAAAATGTTGTTAAAAACTTCAATTTTTTAACAAAATACGTAAATTTCCAACCAAATAGTTGATTTTTCAACTAAAAAGGATCAATTTTCCACCGAAAATGGAAATGTTACATTTTCAGTCGAAAAAATTAATTTTCAACAAAATGCTGGAATCATCAACTTAAAAAGACTAATTTTCAACCGATAAGTTTCATTTTTTTTTCGAAAAAAATTATTTTTCTACCGCAGAAACGAATCTTTAACAAAATAATAAATTTCCAACCAAATAGTTGTATTTGCAACAAAAAAGATCAATTTTCTACCGAAAACGGAATACAGTTAAATTTTCAGTTGAAAAAATTAATTTTCAACCAAAAATATGAATTTCCAACAAAAAATATGAAATTTCAACCAAAAATGTAATCATTGATATTTCAACCAAAAAAAAGGTTTAAATTAAAAATAAAAAACCGTTGAATTTAACCAAAAAAGACTAATTTTCAACAAAATGCTGGAATCCTCAACTTAAACAGACTAATTTTCAACAAGTTAAACTACTTTCTTGAAAATACATTTTTTTGGTTGAAGATTCATCATTTTAGTTGAAAGTTGTGACTTAATTTTCTACGGAATAGTTGAATTTTCAACCAAACTGATAAATTTATCAACCAAATTATTAGATTTTCAGTTAAAAAAGTGAATATTTAACAATAAAAACACGAATTTTCAACCAAATTATTACATTTTCAGTCAAAGAAATGAATATTTAACAAAAACAAAAATGAATTTTCAACAAAGTAGTTGAATTTTTAATCTAAAAAGATTAATTTTCAATGAAATATTTAATATTTCAAAGGAAAAATATTTTTATTTTAAATAAAAAAAACAGTTGAATTTAACCAAAAAAGACAACTTTTCAACAAAATGCTTTGCATTTTTTGGCAAATTTTTTAAAGATTATTAATTGTATGAATTTTATCATATTTAATAATTTCATTTTTTTCCCGCTGCGGGCCCCTTACCATCCTCGTTTTGTTCCTCGGCTCTCGGCGGATCGTCGACGAAAGGCGGTACGTTGTTGTTGTCAAGAGCCTCGGGTTGTTGAACAACCCTCTCTTCCTCGTTTTGCTGTTGCTGGCCTTCCGCAGCAGGTGGATTGTCCACTGGTGGCAACTGGACATTGTCTCTTTCCAACCAGTCGGGTCCTCCTGCGTGCAAAATCTGCTCTCGAAGCCAGACCAAACCGATGAAAGCGACTAGGGTGCAGATTATCACTAAACCGCCGTGAAAAACGTCCGAGGAGACGTTTTCTGTCGAGATCATGTCCATTGGGAGCGACAGAATCTGGAATTGTACAATAAACTCTATTAACCAAAATCTAAATCACAAAGAAGACTATAAACTGATTAAATTAGGAAAAAATATTCAAAGTCATTTGCAGGCCTCACAGTCCTTATGGCATAAAAATAGGGTACAAAGGGTACTTTTTCACGAGTAGAGAGTACCTTTTTTTTAGAAAAAAGGTTTATAGGTCAACGTTTATGCTCCACAACTTAATGATTCCTTTTTCTATTTGTAATAAATCTTTCTGAACATTTATAAACGATATTCTTAGGATATAAAGTAAAATTACATTAAGAAAAAAAAAGATTTCTACGGAATGATAGCCTTGACCTATAATTAAGGAGCTTGGTCCATAATTATCCCGGCTTATGGAAGTCATGTTCCTGTATTTTTAAATTAATTTTTTGCGAGCTTTGAAAAATATTTTAAGCGATTCAAGACTTTCTACATATGAAAATACATTAGAAAATTTGGAAAAAGCTGAAAAAATGAAAAATACGTACACAGTTAAATTTGCAAATTGTCTTTAATTTATTAAAGATATTAAATTTAATATTATATAATAATTATTAATATTTAATATTCAATTTAATTATCTAATTATTTCAGCTTCTCTTGATTTTTTATATACAAAATTTAATAAAATTGTATACAAAAATCTGTCGAAATTTGAAGGGACTTTTTTGGTTTACGAAAATATTGCGAAAAATTGGGGTTAACCAAAATATTTAAAAAATTATGAAAATAGGCCTAATCAAAAGGCTGAAAATAAGTTGAACTGTGCGAAAGGACATTAATTTGATAAAATACAATTAATCAAAACACCCTTCAGTAAAGAAAAATACCAGCTAAATCATGACCTGTATTTCATTGTCAAAAACGGATCTAAGTATCATAAAAAAACATTTTGATAAACGACCATCGGAAATGAGGTTAAAACGGTTAAAATAAGATTGAAAAATTTCATATTATTAAAATTTTACTCTGATGGTTTTTAAATCATGATTCATAAGTCAAAAAGAAATACAGGGGAATTATACTGTAATAGAGAATACGGGAAACTTATTTATGGAAATTTATTTTTTGAAATATGAATTTTATATTTTATAACTTTGTAATCTTTTGCAATCTTTGTGAATTCGTTGAAACCTTTGAAATTCTTGTATTCTTTCGAAATCTTTGTGAAATATTTTGAAGCCTTCTAAAAAAATGTGAAATCTTTTAAAATCTTTGAAATGTTTTGAAATCCTTATGAATTCTTTGAAATATTCCTGAAATCTTCTGTATTCGTTTAAAGTCATTGAAATATTTAAAGAATTTGTGAAACCTTTTCAAAGTTTCTAAGAAAGTTTGAAATCGTTTAAATCTTTGAAATGTTTTGAAATGTGCGCAATATGGTGTACTGTACCCTTTTTGAAATCTTTGAAATTCTTGTATTCTTTTGATATCTTTGAAATCTTTGTGACATCTTTTACAGTCTTCTAAAAACTGTGAAATATTTTTAAATCTTTGAAATCTTTTGAAATCTTTTAAAATCCTTATGAATTCTTTAAAATATTTCTGAAATCTTTTGCATTCGCTTGAAATCATTGAAATATTAAAAATCTTTGTGAAATCTTTTGAAATCTTCTAAAAAAATTTGAAATCATTTACATTTTTCAAAATATTTTTAACTCTGGTGTACTGCACCCTTTTTGAAATCTTTGAAATTCTTGTATTCTTTTGAAATCGTTGAAAAATCTTCTAAAAAATTTTGAAATCATTTAGAACCTTCGAAATTTTTAGAAATCGCTGAAATCTGGTGTTTCGTGCCCTTGTTGAAATCTTTGAAATTTTTGTATTCTTTTGAAATCTTTGTGAAATCATTTGAAGTCTTCTAAAAAAATTTGAAATCTTTTAAAATTTTTGAAATGTTTTGAAATCATTATGAATTCTTTGAAATATTTCTGAAATCTTTTGTATTCGCTTGAAATCATTTAAATACACATAAATTCTTTGTGATATCTTTTGAAATCTTCTAAAAAATTTTGAACTCGTTTAAAAATTCTTGCATTCTTTTGAAATCTTTAAAATACTTGTGCAATCTTTTCTATTAAATTTAAATCATTAAAATATTTGAAATCTTCTACAAAATTTGGAATTCGTTTAAAATCTTTGGAATTCTTGAAATATCTGAAATCCTTGTAAATTTTTTGAAACATTTCTGAAATCTTTTGTATTCGCTTGTAATAATTGAAATATTTAAAATCTGTGAAATGTTTTGAAATCTTTGAAATTTGGTGTACTGTACCCTTTTTGAAATCTTTTGTATTAATTTGAAATCAATAAAATATTTGAAATCGTTGTGAAATCTTCTGAAAAATTTTGAAATCGTTTAAAATCTTTGAAATTTTTTGAAACCTTTAAAATTCTTAAAATATTTTGAAATCCTTATGAATTCTTTGAAATATTTAAAATCTTTTTAAACCTTCCGAAAAATTTTGAAATTGTTTGAAATCATTGAAATCTGGTGTACTGTACCCTTTTGAAATCTTTGAAATTCTTGTATTCTTTTGAAATCTTTGAAATATTTGTGAAATCTTTTGTATTAATTTGAAATCATTAAAATATTTGAAATGCTTGTGAAATCTTCTGAAAAATTTTGAAATCGTTTAAAATCTTTGAAATGTTTTGAAACCTTTGAAATTCTCAAAATATTTTGAAATCCTTATGAATTCTTTGAAATATTTCTGAAATCTTTGGAATTCGTTTGAAATCATTGAAATATTTAAAAACTATGTGAAATCTTTTGAAATATTCTAAAAAATTTTGAAATCGTTTAAAATTTTTGAAATGTTTTGAAATCTTTGAAATCTGGTGTACTGGAAATCTTTTGTATTAATTTGAAATCATTAAAATATTTGAAATTTTCCACAAAATTTTGAAATCGTTTAAAACCTTCGAATTTTCAACCAAATATTTTAATTTTTAATGGAATTTTTAACCTAATAGTTGAATTTTCGACCAAGAAGGTGAATAATTCACCAAGAAGATTCTACCACAAAAGACAAAGTTTTACAAAATACAGAAATTTTCAAACAAATAGTTGAATTTTCAACTGAAGAAGATTGACGTTCAAACAAACATGATATAGTTAATTTTTCAGTTAAAAAATTAATTTTTAATAAAATATATGAATTTTCAATCAAAAAGGTGAATCAGTCACCAAGAAGATTAATTTTCTACCACGAACGACAAAGTTTCAACAAAATACATAAATTTTCAACTAGATAGTTGGATTTTAAAATTATTAATAGATAATTTTTCAGTTAGAAAAATAATTTAAAAAAATTGTAACAAAATAGTTCAATTTTGAAAAAAAATGTCAACTAAAATTATGAATCATCAATAAAAAAAATGAATTTTTAACAAAGTAGTTCCACTTAGTAGATTTTTTTCTAAAGAAAGCGTAATTAGTACGCACGTAGCACGCATAATGTTCTAGTATATTAAAATTAGAACGGATTATTTTGCTTATATTTGTGTTTATAATTAATGAATATCTAATGTAGGATCAATATCTAACGTAGGGTGGTCTCCCCTATTAGTCTAAGAGTCAGCGACACTGGACCTTGCGTCCTCGCGGATATTGATAAAAAAATTAGGAATGATAGTTTGCATATAGGGTAATAACAACCCGCCATGCTGACCAAACCAATCCTGGAAACCCACGTACCATAATTAATTATTGAAAAATTAATTTCCCTCAAAATTAGCATGATCGCGGAATTAAAAAAAAACTAAATCACGTGATTGGCGGCATCGAGCACTCATTGGAAATATATGTGTGCCTGCCCTCAATCGGTGCTCAATTTTGAGAGAAAATTAATTTTTCAATAATTAATTAAGGTACGTGGGTTCAGGGTTTGCTTGGTCAGCATGGCGCACAGTGGGAAAAAAATGACTTTTTGGTTCAAAATAACGTACAGCCCACAAATATTGACCGATTTGGACAAAAAAATTTAAAAAAAATAGGTGATGAGATTTCTAAGAGAATTGTCGAGTCTGATTTTTTAAATTAGGCTTTCAATTTGTTTATAAATAAAGAAATACGACCAAAAAATAGCAATTTTTTTTATTTGACGTTCGCGATGCTCGTCAATAACAGGAAAATTGTTGAAGTCGCCTAAGTTTCATAGCGTAGTATTAGTTAAAGATGTTCCAATATTATATAATGAACAAAAAAATTGTTACCAACAAATTATTTTTTGAAAGAATGTTTTCAACGATTTTCCATGATTTTACATTTTTTAAAGTTATATTGAAAAAACTTTGGATAAAAACAATATAAAAATGAATAAATTTCTTCTTGAGATTATTATTGTTAATATTATAAACAAATTTAATAAACAAATGCATTAATTAGGCATTTTTCGACAGAAACATTCGTTTTTTTCTATGTCATTTAAAAAAAATTAGGAACTTAATAATTTTAGCAAAATACATAATTTATTGATTAATTTCATGATTTTTTAAACAAATTTAGTAAACAAATGCATTATTCGGGCATTTGTCGGCAGAAAAATTCGTTTTTTTTCAATACTAGTCCTTTCAGTTGGGACCTTCCTGACATTTTCAGCAACATTCATAATTTGTTGATAAATTTTATGATTTTTTTAAACAAATGTATTAATTAGGCATTTGTCGACAGAAAATTCGTTTTTTTTCTATATCAGTTTTTCTAATTGGGAACTTCATGATAATTTCAGCAAAATTCATAATTGGTTGATAAATTTTATATTTTTTTAAAAACAAATTTAATAAACTTATGCATTATTAGGGTATTTGTCGACGAAAAAGTTTTTTTCTTCAATTTCAGTCCTTTCAGTTTAAGTTTCTCATTACTTACATTCTTTCAATAAGTCTGCAGCTTCAGGACTGAGTAGAATGACCTTTTTCTTCCACTTTTGTCTATGATACACTCTTTTTGGATCAGTGGAAATCAAAATGTTGCTGCAATGATCATTAGGTTCCCAATTAAAAAGACTGACATCAAAAAAAAAACAACAATTTTTCCATCGACAGATGCCCAAATAATGCATTTGTTTCTTCAATTAGTTAAAAAAAACATAAAATGTATCAAATAATTATGAATTTTGCTGAAATTATCATGAAGTTCCCAATTAAAAAGACTGAGATCGGAAAAACGAGTTTTTCCGTCCACAGATGACCGAATAATGCATTTGTTTGTTAAATTTGTTCCAAAAAGTCGTAAAATTTATCAACTCATCATGAAACTTGCTGAATTTATTATGTAGATCCCAATTAAAAAGTGTGACATCAAAAAAAAAAGAATTTTTCCGTCGACATATGCCCCAATAATGCATTTTTTTATTAAGTTTGTTTTAAAAAATTAATCCAAAAGTTATGAATTTTGCTGAAATTATAATGAAGTTCACAATGTAAAAAGTTGACATCGAAAAAAACGAATTTTTCTGTTGACAAATGCCTGATTAATGCATTTGTTTATTAAATTTGTTTAAAAAATCATAAAATTTATGAACTAATTATGAATGTTGCTGAAATTATCTTGAAGTTCCCAATCAAAAAGACTGAGATCGAACAAACGAATTTTTCCGTCCACAGATGACTGAATAATGCGTTTGTTTGTTAAAATTGTTCCAAAAAATCATAAAATTTATCAACTCATCATGATTGTTGCTGAATTTATTATGTAGATTCCAATTAAAAAGTCTGACATCGAAAAAAAAAAAGAATTTTTCCGTCGACATACGCCCCAATAATGCATTTTTTTATTAAGTTTGTTTTAAAACGTTATCAAATTAATCAAAAAGTTATGAATTTTATTTAAATTATAATGTAGTTCCCAATTTAAAAAGTTGACATCGAAAAAAACGAATTTTTCTGTCGAAAAATGCCTGATTAATGCATTTGTTTATTAAATTTGTTTAAAAAAGCATAAAATTTATGAAATAATTATGAATGTTGCTGAAATTGTCATGAAGTTCCTAATTTTTTTAAAATTACACCGAAAAAAAACGAATTTTTTTGTCGAAAAATGCTTGATTAATGGATATTTTTATTCAATTTGTTTACAATATTAACAATAATAATCTTAAGAAAAAATGTCTTCATCTTTATATTGTTTTTATCCAAAGTTCTTTCAATATAACTTAAAAAAACGTAACATTATGGAAAATCCTAGAAAACACTCTTTCAACAAATAATTTGTTTATAAAAATCTTTTTTGTTCATTATAGAATATTGGAATATCTTTAACTAATGTTACTTTATGAAATTTAGGCGATTTCAACCATTTTCCTGTTATTGACGAGCACCAGGAATCTCAAACTCAAATAGATATTTGTTTATTTATAAAAAAAAAAGAAAGCCTAATTTAAAAATCAGGCTCGATAACTCTCTCAGAAATCTTGTCAGCTTTTTTAAAGAATTTTTTTGTCCAAATCGGTCTAAATTTGTGGCTCTACTTTTTACTCCCTAGGCACTGAAAGTGACGTCAGAGGTGAATAATGAAAATTATACATTTATGAGCTCGCATTTTATGATTATCAGCTCACTCACCGTATAACTGTGAGGAAATTTTGGTTTCAGATAATAGAATTTTGCGGTTATTTATCGAAAGTTACTATATATAACTGATCAAATTACCGTGAATTACTGACAATTTTCATAAATTTCCGTAAATTTATGGAAATTTAAAAAAATGAATGTTAGGCAATTTATGGTAAGTTCCCATATTTACCGATAAAATTACCGAAAATTTTCATAAATTTACGGAAATGTTTTAAAATGAATTTTGGGTAATTTATGGTAAGTTACCATATTTACCGGTAAAATTACCATAAATTTTCATAAATTTCTGGAAATTAAAAAAAATGAATTTTGGGTAATTTATGGTAAGTGACCATATTGACCTGTAAAATTACCATAAATGACCGATAATTTCCATAAATTTATAGACATTTTTAAATTGAATCCGGCAATTTTTTGTTCAATTTTTGATAATTTGGAATAAGTTAACATACATTTCATGCTTCTTTATTCAAAATCTAATATGGACCGAAATCATGACTGTATTTCGAAAAATGTATGAAATCATCCATTTGTTATAAAAAATATCGTATGCGCCAATGGGGAGAGGCACTTTTTCTCCCCCTAGGTGCACAATATACTATTTTTCACACTGTGTGGCGGTTCGTTATTACCTTACATGCAACTTATCATTCCTAATTTTTTTAAATTAAGATTGAAAAGAATTTCACTTTCTGATGAATAATTTTTGCTAACTAAGCAGGAAAAATATTCATAATTAAAAAATAAAATTCAAAACAACCTCACTTTTCAACTCATTAGAGACAAGAATATCATAATGAAAAAAGAGGGAGAAAAAGGGGAAAAAGTCAATCAAAAACCAACCTCTCACTTTTTCCTTTCTCAATTTAAACCTCCTCATCGGGGATTATTTATAGGGAATAACTAAAGGTATGAGAAAATTAATAAAACCTGTAAAGAAAATATTCATTAAAAATTGATTAAGCTTAATATAATCAAAATTATTCATTGAGAAATTGATTGTTGAATAGAAAAGAAAATTATTCTATTATCTTTAGAGGTACTTTTTGAAGTTGATAGCCTTGTTACCTTCTCTCTTTATAAATAACATCTCTATGAATTATCTCTTCTTCTGATTTCTTTCATGATAAAGAAATTTAATATAATTCAAAATAAAATCATGACCATGTGTAACCTTATGTTTTTAAATGACTCTCAACAAATTGTTTTATCTTAACATTCAAAGAATGTATCTGTGAATTGCATTCCTTGATAGTCAAATTTAAGAGAGATTTTTTATTATCATTATTTTTTATTTTTTAGTATTTATATCAACATTTTTCTTTGTTTCTTTTGTTTTTGAAATCAAAGCTAACATTTGTATGGATGTCAAAAATCTTCTTAGGAAAAACTCCATGAATTTTGCATTTGATCAAAAAGTACTTGTTGTAAAATTATTGACCTTAATTTATTACTCATTAAGTAAAATTGTTTGATATTTTTCACTTGTCCACCTATCACATCAATCCCATTACCCCAATTTCTGTCAATTACATTAAAATCCATTTTTCTAACCAAAAAAAAACAATCAATTTCACCAAAACTTTTTAAAAAGAATCATTTTATAATTCTCTCTTATTTTTAAAAAAAGGTTAACTCCCTGTATTTGTTTCTTTTTGCGTAAATCCAAATTACACGTATTTGCTTTGTCCTTTTCACACTTGGGAATACATTATTTAAAAATGTATAAAAATTGTTTAAAAAACACAATGTAAATGTTTTACAACATAGCTTCCGTAATTATTATAATTATTCTTAGAAAAACACATAGAAAATTTTAAATTTCACTTCTATCTAACAAAAATCTAAAGATCATGATTTTATTTTGAATTATATTAAATTTCTTTATAATGAAAGAAATCAGAAGAAGAGATAATTCATAGAGATGTTATTTTTAAAGAGAGAAGGTAACAAGGCTATCAACATAAAAAAGTACCTCTCAAGATATAACAAAGTATGGGATAGAGTAATTATTTGGTTAAAGGAATTTATTTGACTTGATAATAGAATAATTTTCTTTTCTATTAAACAATCAATTTCTCAATGAATAATTTTGATTATATTAAGCTTAATCAATTTTTAATGAATATTTTCTTTACAGGTTATCAGGGTGGCGATTTTCAACAAAATAGTTCAATTTTCAACCAAACTGATGAATTTTCAAATAAAATTATGAATATTTAACTGGAACACTTGAATTCTTAACCAAAAATATGAATCTTTAAAAAAGAAGATTAATTTCTAAATAAAAAGATTCATTTTCTACCAAAAAATACATGAATTTTTAATGAGAGAAGACAAATTTTCAAACAAATAGTTGAATTTTGAACTGAAAAAATAATAATTTTCAACCGCAAATGAAATAGTAACATTTTTAGTTACAAAAATTAATTTTAACGAAACAAGAGTTTTCAAATAAAACAATGAATTATTAAATAGTTGAATTTTCAAACAAAAAAAATTAATTTTCACTAAAAAAGATAAATTTTCAACCAAAACTTATATAATTAAATTTAAAGTTAAAAAATCAATGTTCAATGAAACAGATGAATTTCCAACTGAAATAAGTTAAATTTTCAGTTGAAAAAATTACTTTCAGCAAAAAAAAAAAAAAAATAACTTTCAAAAAAATAGTTACATTTTCAAACAAAGCGAAGAATTTTCAAATAAAATTGTAAATATTTAAATGGAATAGTTTAATTTTAAACCAGAAAGATGAATTTTTCACTGAAATGCTGAATCTTTAACGAGAATAATTGAATATTTAACCAAAAAGATTAATTTTCAGCCAAGAAGATTAATTTCTACAAAAATATATGAATTTTCAACTAAGAAAACATAATTATGCAACCAAAAATTAAATAATTAAATTTTCAGTCAAAAAATGAATGTTCAACCAAAGAGATGAATTTTCAACTAAAATTATGAAATATTCAACTGGAACAATAGTTACATTTCCAGCTGAAAAAAAATAATTTTCAACCAAAGAAATGAATTTTCAATTAAAACGATGAACCTTCAACCAAAAAAAAATAATTTCTCTAACAAAAGTGTTTAAAGGACCCCGCACCAAATGTACAGAAAAAAGCCTTATGATAAAAAATTCTAAAAAAAAATTTTTCTTGTATTTTCGAACCTGCAAACTAAAAATTCGAAAGAAAAATGTCAGAAAGATGGACAGTTTTTAGACAAACACTTGTCCAAAGTTTCGATTTTTACATGTATTTTAATGGAAAAATGCTTATTTTAGCAAAATTTTTTCTTTTTCTCAAAAACGCTATGATAGATTTGACTGAAACTTTTATATTTTGACGACCAGGCGTACCGAATCAAAAGATTTATACCCACGAACTGGAAAGATTAACGATTCTTTGGATATACAGCATGTTTTTGGGGGTATTTTTGTACACTAAACATCCAAGTAACATATGTAAATCATCATTTTTTAGTAACTAAAATCAATAGAGATTTTTATTCAATTGCTACGGTATGAAACGACTTTCCAATAAGTGGAGTTAGGGTACATAGCAAGAATATGTTTTGACCTGATTTTAGGGGATGTTTTACCATCCCTTAAACAATGAGTCTGAAGTTCCTAACGCATTAATCAATAACGAAAAATAATTTTATTTTTAAATGCATGAAAGCTGCTATTTTATTGCAGAAAATAGTCGCGTACAACCGTAAGAACTTCTTAAAGCACTTTCAACCCCTCATCAGAAATAAAACTCACCCAAGCTACCCCTAAA
>CAKNYM010042637.1:0-17054 GCA_932195095.1 Andricus curvator
GTGAGACGTGGTTACAGCTGAAATTTTACCGCGATTTCGCTGGGAGCTGGTGCAATTTTTCAGATTAGCACCCGCTCCCGGCGAAATCCTGCGGTTGTCCTTATGACAAACTTTTAATTATATATATATATATATATATATATATATATAAACCTAATAGCAAAAATGTTCTACAAGAGATTAAACATAAGCTAAAGTATGTAATCAATTCTTTAGATCCTGATTTTAGTGACTTTTGCCATATATCTGCCTCTGAAGAGAGCAAAGAAACCGATGCGAGCGTTGAACCCAAATTAATTGTAGATTTTATGAATTATTATGCAACTGATTCTATCTGCAGATACATGTTCGACCACACGAAATGTAAAGACTGCAAACAAGCGTTCGCTTCACCTTTCGAGAATGATTTGAGACAAAAAGATCAAGAAGAAACGCTTGATCATCCAAATCTAGTCATTTTTAAAATTATTGAATTCACTTTTGCAAGACATAGCCAATTAAACAATGTGTTTGACTCCATTCTCAATGATTTACAAATGAATGCAGTCTTTTCATTCCCATGTTCCACGCATGCAAGCGATGTTTTAGCTCTTATAATAAAACAATATTAACAAGTGCGAATGAGAGAATTTGTCAAACGAACAATTTCGGAAGTCCAAAAGGATAATTTTGTGAAAAAGAAAGTCGCGAAATTTTGTAAAACGTAGTTTTCCTCGATTGTGTATAATAAATTATTATGTTCTGCCTGCATAATAATTGCTATAATTTTATCGTAGTATATTTGTAAATAATTTGAATAATTATATTTATTTGAATAAATTAACCTGGAATTTATTACTACTATATATTCTCCTACTGTCTTTACTCCATATTTAATTTTTATCTCCATTTTTTAATTCAATTTTTAAATAAATGAATGAATAAATGTACAGTACATTTAATATCTTTAATACTGATAATCTTTTCAGCCGTTTAACGATCAATACAATAGACTGAATATTAAAAATTATAATTTTTATGATTCATTGTGCATTTCCACTATAATGTTATAATTATATATAATATATATAATATAATATAATATATATAATTATAATTACTATAATGTATAATGTAATGGATCATTCAAGTCATCAAAAATAGAAAAACTATTTTTTATATTGTCATTTCAGAACATTTAGTTTATTTGTTTTAAACGTTAAAGACGTAATCTTTATATTTACCATTTTACTCTACATGAAAATTAAAAATCTTAAAAATCAACATTTCGAGTTATGTAAGGTCTATTTTTTAATCCTAGATATTTTTTCAATTCTAGAAATAGGTAACCCTTGCTTAATTCAAGCTCAAAGTTTGTAAATTATCTATAAACGTCCAAAATATTACAAAAACTGCGAAAAATACACAGGCAGATCTCCGAATCTTTATTCGACTAGTGTACACTGTTGCGTAAACGTCTAATGACGTACGCGTCACATTTCAGGATGACGGTACCGACCGAACAAAGAGTGTACATTAAATTTTGACAAAAACTTGGTTTTTCATTTTCGGAAACCATCGTCATAATTCGAAAAGTGTAGGGTGATGAGCCTATAAGTGATATTCAAATTAGAGAGTGATTTTGGCTATCTAAAAGTGGTGACATTTCAGTGGAAATTGACCCTAGCTCTGGCAGGCCCGCAACGGACAAACCACCTCAAAATGTGAAACGAGTACAAGTCTTAATAATGGACATCTTCGTTTAACAATGAGAGAGATACAGAAAAACCTCGGGATTCCAAAAAACTATTGTTTCGGAAATGTTGAGCCAATATTTGATGCGTTTTTGGCTATGACCATCAGACAAAGGCCCAATCTTCGCAGCGGAAGACACTTGGATACCGAGAGCGAAGTAGGTGCGCCAGAGTCGGAACAACGTCAAGGCTCACTGTTTTCTTCGACTGTTTTCTTGAAATCTTTTAACACCCACCCCTTAAAAATAACATAAATTCATTGCAATCCCTAAACTTCTCTGGAAATTCTATGCAATTTGGAAATTCCCGTAAAATCTTTGAAATCCTTGCAGTTCCTATAAAGTCCTTGAAATGTTGAGAAATTCTGTTAAATCCCTTAAAGACTTTATAAACCCTGCCAAATTCTTTAACATCACTTAAAGATGTGGAAATCCGTAGAAATCCTTTGAAATATAAAGTTCTTTTGTTGAAATCCCTTAAAATCTATAGTAATATTTGGAAATCGTAAAAATCCATTAAACTAAGTAGAAATCATTCAAAACTCTTTCAATATGAATTAACTTAAACTGACTCACTAAAATTCTTTTTTTTTTAAACGTTCAAATCCCTAGAAATCTTCGACATTTTTGGACATTCAATAAAATACTTCACATTTTGTGAAATTTTTTGAAATACCTTATCATCCTATGAAATTTTTGTGGTGAGCCCACACTTGTAGCTATTTATAACTACAAGAAAACTATCCACCTAGAAACACTACCCGAATCGGGTAGTGTCACGCCTACCCTGAAAGGGAAATGGCTTAATGGTATACATACATACATACATACATACTCGCAATTCCTTGAAATTTCATTCCATTTTATTATTCTCCGAAGCTCTTCAAAAATCCCTCAAAATCGACCTTAAGATCTATGGAAATTCTACCAAATTCTTTAAAATACTTTGAAATTTTGGAAATTTCTTTTTGTTGGAATTTGTCAAAATAGCTAAAAATCTTTCGAAATTTTGTACGTTCATTCATATCTCTAAAGTTCTCTAGAAATCCCTTGAAATCCTTTAAAATCCATTGAAATCTTTCGAAATCGTACAAGAACAGTAAAATAAGTAGAAATCATTTGAAACATATTCAGTATATGTAAATTAACATAAGTTATTAATTAAAGTTCTCTAAAAAACCGTTGAAAACCATCGAAAATTGTTGGATCTTTAAAGATTCAATAAAATCCTCTGAATCTAGTGAAATTCTGAGAAAACTTTTAAGCTAAACATTTTTTTTAAATGCGTTATACTTCTGAAAAATTAGTAAGGAGGCCGGGCCTCGATGGCCTTGATGCAACCCCAGGCCTGAGTCAACATATTCATGAATGTTTCTGTAACGTTCAAGTTGTTTGTAGTTTGAAGTTGTCAGCAAAGATTTCTAGTATTCGTCAGTCTTTAAATGATAAAATTCTTTTCGACAAAGATTTGCGAAACAAGATGGAAAAGAGAGAACATTTTATTTATGTAAATCTAGTCAATTTCTTTCAAACTCAGCAGTATATCGCAACAGACGTTTTACTATGTTTATAGCTTTGACAGAAGAAAATATTGGCACTAAATGTGTTAGAAGAACTATTTCCTCCTGAAGATCGGAATAACACAAAGTGTTGCAATATTTCATCATCTCTCTCTTGTATCAAACAACATTTGTCTTTTCTAAATTTTATAGTACTAAACTCTATGAAAGCCGTTCATTCGTTTAGTTTTTTTGTTATTTTTCCTTTTAATTTCGTGATTGGAAGTTAGAAAACTGAATTTACCAATTCAAAAAACATTGAAGTAAAATTTTTTTAAATTACAGAAAGTGAAATTAAAAAAATATATTTTCAAACACAGATAAAAATATGTTGTTTCATAGATTACTTTTCATCGTTTTATGAATCTTTTTGTAGAAAAATAAAACATGTTGCTAAAAAAGATTAAAAAAAATATTTATTTAGCTTTTGGAATCCAAATGACACTATATGAATATCGCTTAGGGAAAAGGCTTTATCTAACTAATGACCTTGGATGAATTTTAATTACGTAAAAGCCTTGTCTGTAAGATATTCGTCAGCGTCAGATTTTGGACTGCGTATAATTTATTTATTAGGTTCTATGAGCTTTTCAAGATAAAATAATAATAACACATGAAACTTTCAATTACTTATATACAAAACTATCATGATTACTGGGACACTTTCCTTACTTCCAAGAAGATTTAACGGCAAAAAGAACTTTTTGCTAGGAAAGCCCGTTTAAATGGAACATATTTTACACATATTTATTATGAACAATTTATTCTATTTACATTTAATTAACAATATTTCGCAGCTGAAAATCATTGCTGAAACAGTTTCAATTTGGTTCAATGGAAAGGAGAACTGTTGCATAGAAATACAATTCAAAATTAAATAATTGTTGATAACATTTGTTTATAACAATAGAAATTGAAATAGGTTTAAAGTAATTACCATACGACCTTTTTGCTTAGACTATTTTCCTTAATTTGATGAATCATTTATGATATCCTATCCTATCCTATTCTGTCATATCCTATCCTATCCATTCCTGTCAATCGGAAAAAGGACGGACGGACACCCGACCAAAACTATAAGGGTTTCCGCCCAGTGCTACGCAACCCTGAAAAGGGAAAATGATCTACGTTTCAGTTAAATTGAATCACACCTCTCACTCCTTCTCACCCTTTTCACCAATCACAGCCAAACAATATTCCTTCACCTCCTCAGGCTCGACCTTCCACCTGCTTCAACGTCATTAATTCATATAGCAACTAGATTTTTGCCAGAGTTTCCAGATTTTTTTAACGAATCACTAGAAAAAGATTAGGATAAGATTCCACTGGAAGCCAATCCAATCTATTCCTAAATAATATGAAATCTCTTTCTGATTCAATCTGCAGCAAATTGTTATCAAGGAAATTGTTTGATTTGTAAAATGAATAACTAAGATTCGAATTGTCGGTAAGTAAACTAACCAAGCGTAGGTCACTTTCAAGACTAGAAGGACAACACTATCTTTGAGTGAAAAAATTAAAACTCATTCAATGTGTCGAGAAAGGAGTTAAAAGGAAGAAGGACATTGCTGCTGATTTCGGAATACCTGATAACTCTCTGTCTTCTATTACTAAGAACAAGGAGAAGATTTTGGCTGCTGATATAACTCATGTTTCCAACCGGATCGTCAGCGCATTAAGACATCTCGCTTTCCACTGTTTAAAACATCGATAGTGGAAGGGATGAAATCCGCTCGAAACCAGAATATTCCCTTATCTGGTCCCATAGTGCAAGAGAAAGCTGAATTTTTTGCAGCTCACTTAGGATACAAGAATTTCAAAGCTAGCTCTGGGTGGCTAAAAAAGTTCAAAAAACGGAATGGAATTGTGTACAGGACATTAAGTGGCGAAAGTGCTTCTGTTTCGGAAGAAGACTGAAAAGTTCCCCACTGACATTTTTCCTGGTTTGATAGAAATGTATGCAATAGAAGATATTTTCAATGCAGATGAAAAGGGACTTTTTTAAAATGTTTACAAGATACAACTTTGACATTCAAGGAAGACACTTGTCATTGTGAAAAGAAGAGCAAAGATCGTATTACTGTCATGGTCTGCACTAATATGTCTGGTAAAGGAAAACTGAAGTTATTGGTAATAGGAAAATCAAAGAATCCACGATGTTTCAAGGGAGTCAAGACTTTACCAGTGCTTTACGAGAACAATAAAAAAGCTTGGATAAGCAGTACAGTATATGAAGACTGGCTTCATAAAATTGATCGCAAGTTCCAAAGAGAAAATCGGAAAATTCTTCTATTTGTGGATAATTGTCCAGCTCATCCGAAAGTCTTGATTCAAACGCTAAAAGCCGTAAAGGTGGTTCACTTACCACCGAATTTGACTGCCAAATTGCAACCAATGGATCAAGGGATCATCAAGAACCTTAAAGTTAATTACCGAAAGAGAATTATAAGAAGATTGCTCAAGGCTTCGGATGAGAAAATTGGAGTGCCTGATTTGAATTTGTCGGATGCCAGTTTCGACTTGAACAGAGCTTGGGCTGACATCACTAATAAAACAATTGCTAATTGCTATCGAAAGGCTGGTTTCGTGAAAGCTGTGGTTGAAACTGCTGCCATAAAAGAACAGGACGAACATTCTGCGGATAGTACTTCTGAAGAATGGATTGATCTACAAAGAAAACTGGAATTCACAGATGTAAACTTTAAAGATTTCGTGGATGTCGACACTAATTGAATCGTTGCTAATGAACCTACAGACAGTGAGATATTGGATAGTGTAAAGAAAGAAGAACCTTTGAAATCTGATGACGAGAATGATGCCGAGGATCAGGATGTAACACCACCATTAACAAAATTCAGAGATGCTGAATTTGGTTTAGCAATTGCTCGTAGGTTTGTTTCTGAACAAAGTGATGTACCAGACACTGTTTTCGCTACTATAGACTTGATTGAAAGCTTCTGTGAGGGGAAAAGTTGAATTAAGCAGAAGAAAATTACTGACATTATTAATCAATCTGACATTTGCAGCATACCAAACGGCCCTTTTTAGGGCCACCAAATTTATTTTACGTTGGATTACTTCTTGTTCCTTTAATTCTTCTTCATAATATACATCAATATAATTACAGATAACCACATTTTCCCTTTCCCTGATTCTTATCCCCCTATCACAGTTGTTACGTTTAATTAGGCTATATTATAACCGTAAAAACGTTTTATGTACTTCGAATTATCGAGGTTTCACTTTAGACTGAGAAACCAAACTTGAAACTTCTTTAGTAAAGAAGACGTATAGGATTAGGTGGGAGAAATGAAATTGTTGGAGATCGGGGAAGGGGAAAAATAAGGTTAGGAAATGTGTTGTTTCGTGAGCTGGAAGGTGGAGAGCTGAGACCCCACACAACCTTCCATTGAATCCTCTGTTCATCGCTAATTTTCACGGCTTGCCTGAATCCTCTGTCAATCCTCCGCTTCTGTGGCTGACAAATGAAAAAAATAGGTCCAAACAGCGCCCTCGTTGGTTTAAATTGAGTATTTTAGGATGACGTCATGGGAATGCAGACTTTTTGGAGAAAGTATTCTAAACGTAAAAGTCGTAAATGTACAAATAGTAATATTTCGCAGGTGTGGAATGTATTTTCTCAGTCACGTTCCATTCTTTTGTCGATTCACGACCTTTCAGTTTCACGAAATAAAATAAAACATCCTAAATTTCAGATTAGTGGCACGTCAAATTAGTAACCTCAAATTTCGGAAAGTTGCTTGTATTTCGTGACACTGAAAGGTCGTCACTCGAGCAGGGAATGGGACATGACTGAGAAAGTGGATTTTGCACTTGAGAAATATTACTCTTTAGACCTTTATCACTTACCTTTAACTTTAGAAATTTTCTCCAAAAACTCGTGTGCAGTAGTTGCAGTCCTATACTGCAACCTAACCTTTCTGACCGCTGACATTTCGACCTAGCCTAGCATTGCCTCGAAATATTTGAGACCGCGACCTTTTCAACTGCACAAATCGGGGCCGTCTCAAACATTTGCAATTGGAATACATAATATTGTGCAATCTCAGCATGTGAGTAACTGTATCTTTGTCCCTATGCTGCTGGTGTTTTTCGTGCGAGAGTTGCAACCGTCTCTCGCCCTTTGAGCTGAAAAACTGCGTGGGCCAGCAGTGCTAGGAATCTCGGGTCTATTTATGTGTTTTATTATTGATAGTATTTATTGATTTCAAATCGACCGCGGTTTTCGACACATGCGCAGTTGAAAAAGTTGCTTAGAGCATGCGCAGCGATACAAGGCCAGGCAGCCAATGAAAGGCGCTTGATGAAAAGAACCTGCCCACTCGCGGTAGAGGTGGGGGCCCCTCCAGGCTTGAAAATAACGAATACCTATGTTTCAAGGACGCGGGAATATGTGAGACTTTACTGTACTAAGTATACTATAGCTAATTTTCAGGGCTTGCCTGGTTACTCAAGTACTGTAGGCGCGGACATTGGAGAAGTACTGATGTCTGACTATAACGGCGGAGGACCACGCGCCTGACCATAACATCGTATGACCACTGACTCACCAGTGCAGTGATAAATGCACTCAGTAATTTCCGCCAGCTTTGATTGGCCACACAGCGGTGCCTGACGCTGACGGTTTGGATCACGTTTTCCGTGTTCACAGTGGTTCCGTCCGATTTTGATCATATTAGATTATAAACAATTATTATAAACAAATTCTTGGACGTGGTGCTTAACTGTTGAAAAGATTATTTTTTTCATATACAATTTATTAGAATGACTGCTAAGTCGATATATTCTAACTACTTATTACCATAAGTCAACAATTGCTATTATTTAAAATAACTTTATCAACAATTATACAATTTTGATTTTTATTGCTAGGCTACATTTCTGCTTGCCATTGAACCAAATAGAAACTGTTTCGGAAAATATTATCAGTTACGAGATATTGTTAAAAGGAAATCAATTCAATTGTTTATAACAAATATCTTTTTGAAAAGTCCCAATTGTAGGGAAGGCCGGGGCGAGATGAGCATAGTTATAATTTTCAGTGAAATATTTGAAATCTATAGTAGTTTTTAAAAATGTAAGTGGTTCTATACATTATATGAACCTTCATGTATCAATTTCATAAAAGACGAAGTGTTTCAAAAATAGTAATTGCGATGGAAATATGAAAATGATAATTTTTGCACATGTCTCATCTCGCCCCATTCTCTGGGGCGAGACGAGACACGTATTGGGGCGAGATGAGACACCTCAACTAATAATTAATTTTTGTTAATAGAAGATAATTTTTCGTATTTTTCGTACACATAGAAGATTATTTGAAGTATTCTGAGAATGGAAATGAATATCACGACAAAATATCATTATTTTCACGGTTGAGCAATATGATTCAAGTTGAATTAACATTTATTTGAAATTTTTAATTTATAACTATAATTATGTTAATATAAATAAAGAAAATTCGCTTTGAATATGCTGAAAAAACAACTCAAAAAATAAAATATACACATAAAACCAATTGCAGGTGCTCTGACACTAGAATTTCTGTCATAGACTCTTCTAACCACGAATGTCAGCTTTTCTTTTTTAAGTCTTCACTATTGCAACTCTCTTTTAAATCTTTATATATTTTCGAAAATTCCACTCAAAAGGACTCAAATCTTGCGAACAAAAACTTTTCTGCCAGTTCCATAAAGAAGTTATGACAAGCATGACAAGATCGTCTCATCTCAACCCATGAACCCGGCTCATTCCGCCCCAAATCACAATTATGATTATAATTATTATAATTATAAAATAATAAATATTATAATTATGATATTAGACAAATGTTCAACTGTAACATTTTTCTATTTAAATAAGTGATTTTTCTGTCTAAATTTTCGGAATACGTAGATATTGATGTTCTAACAAATTAGTTGAAGAATAATAAATAATTTCCATTTATAATAACAAATTGTATAGACAAATGCTCCTCTTGAACGTTTTTTCATGGAAAAATTTTATTTTTCCACAAAATCTTGTTTGAAAGAAACTAACATTGATTATCAGTCGAGATGTTAGGCTCGTAATGAAATTTACGATTGTTATAAATAAATAATTCAACAAATATCCAACTTTAACAGTTTCGTATATAAGTAAGTGATTTTTTAGTTTTCATTATTCAAGAATAACTAGATATTGACATTGCAGCAAATTTATTATATCCTAAGTTTTGAAAGCCATTGGTACTCTTTAATTAAACCCAGTCACGTTGCAATGCGAATTGTCTATTAATTCTACAATTTCGGGATCAGTTTCAATTACACTTTTTTCCCATTATGGCCCCATAGATGATATAAACAAAGCAGTTACTCTAATGATAGATAACATACTGTTACAGTTGCATATGTGTTAATTTATTTGTTTATAATAATCGTAAATTTAATAATTAGGCGAATATCTCGACAGAATATCAATATAAGTTTATTTCCAACAAGATTTCGTGAAAAATTTCATTTTTTTCACGTGAAAACGTTTAATCAGATCATTTTTTCATACTATTTGTTATTGTAAACTATGATTTTTTATTGCTCCTCAAAAATTTTGTCGAAAAATCAATGTCTCCTTATTAAAAACATTCATACAGACAAAAATTACTTATGTAGAAAATTGATGGTTTATAGCAATCATTACTTCAATTAGCAGAAAAATGTCTTGATGGAATATCAATAAAAGCTTTCTTCCGAGAAGAATAAATGCAAAAATAACTTTTTTTTCTGAAAAAACTAGACAATTGGGACAATTTATAATCATATTTGAAACAGTTTTAACTTGGTTCAATGGGAAGAAGTGTAGCCTCTATAAGTATAAAAAACAAAAAATTGTTAACGGTGAATATGTTTCATTGTTTCTAACAAACATGTTTAACAAAAATCTCCAAACCACCACTTATGATTACATAATTATAATTATTGAAAATAATTTATTAAATATAGACGCAACTGTAAATGTTTTTTACTGGCTTAAGTGCATTTTCTTACTCTAACTATTATAATAGTACCTCAGAATTCATATTGTAAAAAAAAGTGTAGCACAAATTTAATAATTATTATGTTTAATAACAAATAGTAAAAGCAAATGACACAATGAACATTTTTTGGTTGAATTTTTTTTTCATTTAATAATCTTTCAAACTAGTTCATATTAATATTTGATGTTCATTTTGGATCAATGTTATAATTTTTTGAACAAAATGTTGAAAAAATCTAAAATTCCAAATCGTCACAAAAATATTGTATTTGTATTAGCGATTATAATTGCTAAATTTTCGATTAATTTTGTTTTCAATAATAATGCTGAGTCTATAGAAAAAAACAAAACGAAATATTTGTTAATTAAACTGTTTATAACAATATCAATTGTTCACGTATCATTATAAATCATCACTAATTACAAATATAGTACAAAATATAACGCTCTTTAGGTGAGAATTCAGGATTTAATTCATTTGCTAGTTTTTTTTTAACAAATTTTCTTTCAGATAAAAAAAATATTCGTGAAATTGATGATTTCGTCCATATTTGTTTGTATATTGTTGCAAAGAAAATTAAACCTAAAAATCGAATAAGTTTGAGGAACTTAACAATTTGTTTCTCAGAAAGCCGACAAACAGTGATCAAAACCCAGAATTCACTTTTCACAATCCTCTACAAACTCTATTTTTTGACGGATTTCAAAACTTTTTCTAGAAACGCTCCAAATTAAATTCTGAAAAACTTGGTTAGATTGGATTTGGTAATTTCTTTTTATGTACAATAATATTGAAACAAAGAAAGTGACAATGTTAGCATATTCAATAATATGATCTTTTATTTTTGAAAAAATGCCGAAATAAATGTACTATTTGTCAGTATTTTTGCAATTTTGTCAGTATTTTTGCAATTTTGTCATTAAATATTTTATTATATGTTGGGTCGTTTTTCCGAAAATTAAAATTTTTAATTTTGAATGTTATTTTTCGCAATTAGAACAAAAACTATGTGACTCATCAAAAAATAATATGAAAGCAAATTACTAGAACTTTTTAATGTGAATAATTTTTTTCATTAGCATTTTTTTGTATCTTACATAGTTTGCTCAAAAAATGTCATGTTTAATTTTTAATAACAATTTCCACGATTTGAATACAAACTTTGCGTCTTATTTAAGAATAGTTTGAGAAAATGTGTATATCTTCTTCAGATGAACAATTTTGATCAGTAACATGTTATCGCATCTTGCATAGTTTAATCGAAAAATTTACTTTTTTATTTTTATTCAGATTTTTCACGACCCCAGGAGCTCGAAAATACAATGTTCAAACAATGACCGCATGTGTGTGTCTGTGTGACCTATTGTTGAACCTTTTATGACTCACAAGTATCGATTTATGAACGCTTAAAAAAAATGTTTAAGAAAATATATCTAGCAATACCAATATATAAGTTAAAAAAATTTATTGTTTATCTTGTTAGTATCAGGAAAATTTTTCTAATATTGAGAATACAACAGTAATGTATATGATATATGTTAATCGCTGGATTGGGATGGGGTTTTCTCGTAAAAGACCCAACTCGATTTAAAATTGTAGTTCAAACTCTTCTTTATTGTTTCTCACTGTCGTGCTCTTGAAGACCATTCAAACACAAACTTTCAGCCATCCTTGAGTTGCTTTCGGTGCCGTTCCAGAGTGTCGCAGAGGCGCCGCAGCTCTCCGGCGTTCTCGTCTCTCAAAGGGCGAAGATTGCGCAGCGCACTGATGTGGTCCTGGGCAAGCAGTCTCGGATGTTCACAGCGTGCAATCAGCATATCCCATACAGCAGTGTAGTTGGCAACAGGGACACTCGATCTTCATTCTCGATTTCAGCAGGTTGGTCTTGGGTGTCAAATCCCAAGTCCACGCGATAGGCACAGGCGCACTGATCCCATAAAGCAAGAACCCTCCTATTTTTCAAGAGAGGAAATCGCGCACTCAACGGTCACTGAAACACATCCGCGACACTCACCACGGCACGCGACCAATTTTCAGGACCCACATCCAACAATAAAGAAAGGGGCGAGTGCAACAATAAAAGGAGGGGCAAGTGCACAACCGCACATGCACAATCTCCACACAACCCCCACCACGAACCCCACGAACCGACGCTCGGACCCAAACCAAGAAAGCGGCCCTTGACGAAACAATAACAAACAAAAGAGCACCTGCTACACCCCGATCACAATGAGCGAGCAAACCCACAATTAACTGCAGCACGAACCAACAACGAAGACGCCCGTCCCACACGGCAGCGAAGTCGAAACTGCCCGAAAAGCCCAAAATTCAGTCGAGCCAAGCTGGAGAGCAGCGCCAGTGGTGACGAGGCGCACCACTTCTCGGCGCACGCACCCCATGGTGCATCTTCTTCAGAACAAGGATTGCGGGAGATTCAAACAACCCGCCCGCCTCGTTCCGTGAACGAAACGTCACTGAACGCCGCCCGCCAAAGATGATCTCACCGACGACGAATCACGATGAGTCTTTCTCTGCCGTTTCCCGGACAATTGGCAAGAGGGCAAGCTTCACGAAGGGCCGAACATACTCCTTAGTGCAAGTCTTGATCGTGGCGGCGCGCACAAGTCCATCAGATCCCTCATGAGTATGAGTAACGCGGCCGAGGGGCCATCTTCCGTCAGATCTGATCAGAGACGAATCCAATACGATAACGAGATCTCCGACCTTTAAATTAGGGCGCTGACGGGTCCACTTGAGTCGTTGTTGAAGAGTATTCAAATACTCGCTGCTCCAGCGCTTTCAGAACTGATCTCGCATTCCCTTGACAAGTTTCCAGTGGGTCAGTCGATCGAGATTCGTCGCCTCGACGGGAATTTCCGGAATGGTTCCTAGAGGTCCTCCAATCAACAGATGCCCAGGGGTAAGGGCGTCTAGATCCTCGATATCACTGGAGAGAGGCGAGAGGGGGCGACAGTTCAACACTGTTTCGATGGTCACAAGCAAGGTGGAGAATTCTTCGTATGTCAGATTATTGGTCTCGGCTATGCGTTTAAGAGGAGTTTTAAAGGATTTCACCCCAGTCTCCCGAAGTCCTCCAAAATGAGGAGCAGCAAGCGGGATGAACCGCCAGGTGATGTCTTCGGTTGCCATTGAATGAGCGACGCGATCCCAGTTAATCACGCTGAGTGCTTGTTTCATCTCTAAGTCAGCGCGATGGATATGATTTGCATTGTCACTCCATAACTCAGCCGGTATTCCACGTCGGCCACAAAATCGGAGTCATGCACCCTGCAGACTCTCGGTGGTGAGATCACCGACAGCCTCAAGATGCATCCCCTTGGAAGCAAGGCACACGAAGACAGCCACGTAGCCCTTGGTAGTACGTGATCCATGTCCCTTGGCGGTATGCAGATGAAAGGGCCCGGCATAATCAAGTCCGGTGCGTGTGAAGGCTTGAACTGAAGTCACTCTTTCTGGTGGCAAAGGTGCCATCGCCTGTTCCACGGGTCTGGGTTGGGTTCGGGTGCATACAACACACTGATGAATGGTTGCTCGAATTTGACGTTTGCCGCCAACAATCCACACGCGGCGAACGACGTGAACGTATGTCGAGCGAAAACCTTCATGAAGTTCCCGGTAGTGGGCCCAAGTGATCACCAGCTCAGCCAGAGGGTCGGCACTGGATGAGATCGGCGGATGACGTGCGTTGTATAAGAGCGACGAGTGGAGGCCCTTGAGGGGGCTTTGGCGCGATAGGTGACCTTCTTTCGTTTGAAGTTTCGCTAGCTCCGGTGCAAAGTGATGACGTTGACTTAGAATCACGCATGCGTAAAAAGCGTCATTGAATTCCTTAGCAGTGATAGGCGACAGAACAGGTACGATGGAAGGACTCTTGATTCGCAGTCTCACCCAACGGCAAAGTCGTACCAAGAACCGCAGCAGTACATATAAATCTGAAAACTTGGCCAGAAGCTCATCAGCAGAAGTAGGTGGAGCATTCGCATCGGCTGCGATTTCCCCGACGTTGTCCGAGGCAAAATTGATGGAACTGCATGGCCAATTGGAAGGTGACTCGCGCAACCAACCAGGTCCTTCAAACCATGACTTGTCATGAATGAGTGTGGTCAACTCAGCTCCTCGAGATGCCACGTCCGCTGGGTTCAGCTGAGACGGCACGTGTCTCCAAATTGTCGATGGCATGATTTCTTTAATATGGCTGAGGTGATTGTCGATCAATGAGTTGCCCACTGGTATGCTGGGGTGGAGCCAATGAAGTACGATCGGAGCGTCACACCAAGCATAACATTTCTCTGGCGGAACACATAGATCATCGGCAATGGAGCGAAGCAGTTTACTAGCAAGTAAGGCGGCTCGCAACTCGAGCCGTGGAATCGTCATCCTGGGCTCCGCTCTGGTGGAAGGCTGTAGGCTTTTGATGGAGTTCAATTTCGTTTTGGCGGCCAGAAGCACTGTTGATACGTGACCATCTTCGGACATGACTCGTGTATACACGACTGCAGCCATCACACGTCGGCTGGCATCAGAAAAGGCATGGAGTTGCACTTGGCCAGATCGTAATAGTTCGGGCAGCACGTTAGCGCCAATTAGCAATTCAACGGGTCCTGGAGTATCAACTTCTCGTCTGCGAGTATCAAATTCGGCTATTGAGCACGTACCGTTGGTGAAGTCGGGACTGCTGGAGTCGACAAGCCAAGATGCTTTAGACAATAGGCTTCGAAAATGATCGGTGTAGTTGAACCAGGTAAATGTAAAATTAGGTGAGTTTGGAGACGTGCTCGATTGATAAACTCTCCCCCCACGCCGCTGATGCTCATATCAAACCTTTCGAAAAAGGGCGTTGGCCCTGTGGGCAAATGCTGTTGAAGTGAGTATAACCTCAGAGCAAGAGTCGAGCAGGACTCGTGCGGTGATGATATCACCACGCCCACTGCTGATCTGCAAAACGGCCGTGGGTAATATCACTAGTCAAGAATTGGCAGGAAAGATTCCTCCAGCTACTGGCGCTTGAGCTGAATGTTCCCCATCTTTGCTACGTTTGGATGGAATGGTATCAGGAAGTCGCGCGCCCTCGCGTTTGCTGCATCCGCATGTAAAAGCGAGTGGTGCAGAGATCCGCAAATTGAACAGCTCAAGCGAGACGGACAAGTCCTGGCGGCGTGGCCAAAACGTAGAAAATTGAAGCACAGTCGCGACTGGCTGACGATGTCTCGACGACCTTGAGAATCTAAGGCAATAAATCTGTCGCAGTGACCTGTGTAGAGAGTTTCTCCACAGCAGCCGCAGTTCTCGTTGCCTTGAGTGGCCAGCGTGCGATACCCTCGGGTTTTTGTTTGGGATGGACCAGGTGGCAGAGATGATCGATTGACAACCGTGCGGTTGCTTCTGTTGCTCTCCAGTGAGCTAATTGTGTGGCATCGCCGACTCAAGAACTCGAACAGTGTGTCGAAGGTGGGCATTTTTAGAGTTTTTATCACCGGATCAATTTCGAGCTTCTCCAATTCTTCCTCCCATGCTCGTCGAGTTAATGGATCCATAGAACTGGTAGCCACGGAGATGACCCAATCGCCCCAGTACTCTACGGGACGATCCAAAGCCTTGAGTTGCTCGTCTTTGTGAATGGGCGCCTGGAAAGCGTCTCGAAAAACCTCTCAGTCTTCTCTTTGGCCGGAAAATGTTGGAACTTCCATTCGAGGCAGGCGTACACTCGTCGAGCCTGTTCGTTGCAGCGGCAAATTTTCGTTCCCATTCAGAGTTGGCGTCTCAGAAGTGGCGGGAGTCAGCCTCTCACGGATGTCATACAACTTGGGCTGAGACTCAATGTATGTTTGCTCGATCTCGGTGTAGACTGCGTCGACAGGGTATCCGTCGTCATCCTCAATATCGCTTTGAAGAAGCATTAGATGATTGCCCTAAAAGTCCGCCCAATAAGAGCGTAACAACTCCAGCCTTGCCTGTACCAGACCAATCGTCCATCGATCGTCGGGAGAAGTGATCACATTTGACGCAAAATTCCGAATCACCTTCACAAGGGCCTGTTGAATGACGATCACCTCATCCATGGTCTCTGACCTGAGATTAATGTGTCACATAAGCATTCGACGCTCCCGTTGAGCGGAGTTTTTTGTTCGTGAGTATCGTCCCATTTGATCCCTCTTACAAAGAACCATAACTATCAAATTTTCCATTGAGAATGCACAATTAACCACGTCTGAATGAGAAGATGTGTACCAGTAACATTCCTTCCCCTTGCCCACGAAATTGTGCATTAATTTCGACCAAAAGGAAAAGGCAATTAGATCACGTGTGTTTGATTTTATGTTTTGATGCAAGTCACATAGAAATCACGAGCACGAAACCTTTCGGGGAGCACGCATTGAAGAAAATCTAGAGCTGTGTTTGTGCGCTTATTCTCGAAATGCCATTCACTGTGTCAGAGCAACCGATGAGGAAAGTGAGAGGGACAGAGAAAAAAGGCAAGCGAACGAAGACGAAGCGCCGCCCCAAACGCCGTACGACGCAAATCGTAACCACATAGGGTAACCAAGCGCGTGGAATCGCGTTAGCAGAAAAGAGACAGAACGCGTCGAAGTCTCACTCACTTGGTCACATTGAGCACACATCGAACGCCAACGTTATACTTTCCCTTGCCATCTCACGCGCGTGCGATCAGCGCTGAAGCACGCCATCTCCGTCCGTCATTCCCCCCCCC
>CAKNYM010042637.1:17154-32776 GCA_932195095.1 Andricus curvator
TCTCTAGGTCCTGACTCGAGCTCCGTTGGGCGCATGGCCGCTTGAGCGAGCTGCATTAAAGTGCTTGCGATTTCTCTCTTTCTTTGTTCTCGAACTCGAGGAAATTCTTCAAAATTCCGAGTGAGATATGCAGTCACCTTGTCCCTTTTCACGTTGTTTCCTTAACATGTTCGTTTCACTTTTGACTCATATTTCTCAATCTCTATTTTTTTTTTTTTACTTACCTGATAGTGTTAGAATGTATTGGCTATCCACCACTCAGCTAAATCCGGCTCGAAGGACCAAATTGTTAATCGCTGGATTGGGATGGGGTTTTCTCGTAAAAGACCCAACTCGATTTAAAATTGTAGTTCAAACTCTTCTTTATTGTTTCTCACTGTCGTGCTCTTGAAGACCATTCAAACACAAACTTTCAGCCATCCTTGAGTTGCTTTCGGTGCCGTTCCAGAGTGTCGCAGAGGCGCCGCAGCTCTCCGGCGTTCTCGTCTCTCAAAGGGCGAAGATTGCGCAGCGCACTGATGTGGTCCTGGGCAAGCAGTCTCGGATGTTCACAGCGTGTAGTTGGCAACAAGGACACTCGATCTTCATTCTCGATTTCAGCAGGTTGGTCTTGGGTGTCAAAATCCCAAGTCCACGCGATAGGCACAGCCGCACTGATCCCATAAAGCAAGAACCCTCCCTATTTTCAAGAGAGGAAATCGCGCACTCAACGGTCACTGAAACACATCCGCGACACTCACCACGGCACGCGACCAATTTTCAGGACCCACATCCAACAATAAAGAAAGGGGCGAGTGCAACAATAAAAGGGGGGGCAAGTGCACAACCGCACATGCACAATCTCCACACAACCCCCACCGCGAACCCCACGAACAGACGCTCGGACCCAAACCAAGAAAGCGGCCCTTGACGAAACAATAACAAACAAAAGAGCACCTGCTACACCCCGATCACAATGAGCGAGCAAACCCACAATGAACTGCAGCACGAACCAACAACGAAGACGCCCGTCCCACACGGCAGCGAAGTCGAAACTGCCCGAAAAGCCCAAAATTCAGTCGAGCCAAGCTGGAGAGCAGCGCCAGTGGTGACGAGGCGCACCACTTCTCGGCGCACGCACCCCATGGTGCATCTTCTTCAGAACAAGGATTGCGGGAGATTCAAACAATATATTTGTTCGTGTCTTCGAGACACATCGATTGCCCAATTGAAGAACCTTTCGTGGCCTTTGATAAGCTCCCAATATCGTTTTTAAATTTCGTAACAAAATTATTTACTTTGTTTTTAAAATGATTTTTTTTAAATTGGGAATATAAGCGTATTGTTTTTAATGTAATTGTTTGCGTCTTTGAGAGGCGTGGATTGACCTATTGACGAACCTTCGGTGACCATTCTTGATCACCCAATATAGGCTTTCTGATTTTCCGAAAATAAGATTTTCGGTAAGACAGAAACATGAGCTTGAAAAATATTGAAAACATCTTTTTTCTTTTGTTAGAGAAAAACCTCCTTCAGCGAGGAAGCAAGTTTATTTAACACCTATGAGGTAGCAAAGTGCTCATTGTATGAGCACAAATAAATACACCCATAGTGAATACATCCATACTACTTCGCAGGGGTATTTTGCTCAAAAATGGGATTTTTTATTTTTCAAAATGCATTTTCAGTAGATGATACCAGAAGAGTTGGTCTTTAAAATATTGTCCTGAAGAGCAATCCAATAGGACAATTCCTTTGAACGCCGACGACGACGACAGACCCCGAAGTAAAATGTATTTTTCCTCAATTCGTGAGTCCGAAAACATCGAGATTTTATGAAAGCTATTGTATTTTAGATTACGTTTCTTCGTTTGATGAATTATTTGGAACCTACAAAGAATAATGTGAAAATTCATTAGACTTCAATCTACTTTAAACATAAATTATCTGAGTTTCTCAAGGTAAAAAAAATAATATACCTACGTGAGATGAACGTTCACTGAATAAATGATAAAAGTTATTATGTCACCAAGCCACAGAAAGCGCTTTATCATCGTTCCTCGGGAAGGGGAAAAACACAACATCTCAGAAATTATATATACTCGAAACATCGGCATATGTATTAGTTAGGCTAATCTCAAAACTTCCCGAAAATCAGTTTTACCTACATTATGAAGAAATGAGGATTCTTCATACTGCGGTCTTGACGTTGGTTGTTATTCTCAATTCTGTTGGTAAGTATCAAATAAAGTAATATCATCCTTAAGGATGTTTTTAGTTTTCTAAATTTAAACTCACATCCTGTTTTATTTCTTGTAAGTCGGTTGTTGTCCCAAACGTGAATATTTTTAGGTAAAGAATCGACACTTTGAAGGTTTTCCACATTTTTGCGGATAAATCACTCTTAGAGAGCAAATGAAAAATTTCGCGTCACTTTTTTTATACAAAATAGCGATTTTGGAAATAGTTCAAAATATTGCTCTTTTACGAGATTCAGTTACTTTACGAATTAGTTGGCGTGAAAGAAGATTTTATTTGTAAATTTAAAAACATTTGCAGAGAAAAAGCAAAAGAAAGCTAATGGGTCATTTTAGAGCCAGAAAAGTAAATTAACCAGATATTTCCAACTTAAAATTTGGAGATGTTCAATCATAAAATCTAGCATAAAGTTAGTCCTCTCTAAATCTGAATTAATCAAAATGTTCGTAATTCTTTACTTTGACGACTTTTCCGAATGATGGAGTGAATGATTTGAAACATTTTTTAGAGTTTTCCTTTTAAACAAATTTAAAATCTGGTCATTTCGAAAAAAAATAGTTATCAAGTTGCCGAAAATAGAAATTATTGGTAAGTCATACAGAACTTCCTTCTTCCCTTTTTCAGCTCGACAAATTACTATTTTAAATCAAATAAATTTTTATAAACATTTATGATTTATTAATGAAACAAAAGTTATTTATTACCTTATAATTTTGATTTATGACAAATTATTATTTTTAATATTCTAATATTTCAAATTAATTAACAATTAGTGAATTCATTAAAATGAACGGAAGATCTCGTAATTGTAGACATTTCGTAATATTTAATATTGCAGAAATATTTGATCAAATTACGTTTCTTTTGAATTCTTTTCTCAATACGTCTTTCAACCCCTAATTGAATCCCAATCTCAATCCATGTCTCAACCCCAAATTCAATCCGAATAAATCCGACGCTCCCTTGCCAATCTTTCTCCATTCGTGTATCAGCACCTACCGAATATAAACACAATATACATAATATACAACACAATATACCGAATCCATTTTTCTATCCATGCTTTCAATCCTTTTAAATCCGTGAGACTTGTCCTATTCAACGAGAATGAATTCGACTAAATCCGACACCAGTCCAAATGAATCACACAAATCGGAAACAAATTTTAACGCCGAGCGTCAACAAATACTTGGATCATAATACACCTTTTAATCCTTTTCAATCCGTACGTCCAATCCGATGAATTCGAGGCTCATCCAGGAAGTATTTTCAATCCTTCTCAATTCTTGCACGATAATCAACTTCAATGCGATTCTATCTGAATCAATCCGAACTCGCCATTCAATTATTTTCAGTCCGAATGAACCTATCCCCTTCTATAAAATCTTTAAAATTTTGACAGTTTTCAAGTATCTTTGAACGTTATCCAGAAATCTCAAAATGTATGAAATTTTCTCAATATTGTTACGTCCCAAGAAACATAACTTACCTTATATTTTATTAATTTAAATGATGGTTCCTCGTTTGAGATTCTAATATAAACTAGAAGACTGGGATGAGGTTAACTAACGATTACAAAAATAAATTAATTAACCATGAACTTTTGTTTTATAAATTAATTGAGGTTTTTTTAGACAATTACAAATTGATTGAAAATAAAATACAAAGGTTAAATTGAAAGATCAAAATGATGCTACTGGAGTGCTCTTTCTTCGATCACCTCTTCTTGTTTGGTTTTAGTCCTTTGATCCACGGACCCTATCTGGGACCCGTAGGGGGCAAGTAGCGAAGAATGCTGGCTGAGCTGACCAGGTCAGTGAATCTGGCCCCGTTGTTCGTTTTTTGTAGGTGCTCTTTTGTATTCGGACTCGAGGTTTCCGCACAGAAGTTAAACTTTAGAAAACTGAAGACACACCGATGTTACTTGGTTGACGGGTCGAGTATCTTGAACCGGAGTTTAGGGTTCGATGATTCTTTGTTGTACTGGGTTGTTGTTCTAACTAAACTGATGAACTGCCTGAACTGATCTTCTGCTTCCGAATCTGCTGTATTTATACACGAGATCCCTCCTAAGATTCCCGTAGGGGTGAGTGGTATTAGAAGTAGGGATTCATCTTGGATTCAATCAGCGTTGATAATCAATTATGTAGAAGAGTGGTAGGAGTCTAATTATCCAATGGGCATTGAGAATTAAATATATGCCCATATACGATTATATCATACCCATTATATCCCTTCCTAGTCCAAAGGGGTAATTAGTAGGATAGCCAATTAGCGACGAGGAATCGTGATGGGCCCAAATATGGAAAATGGGGCAGTTACCAAAATATATGGTATCCCTTCCTAAATGACAAAGTATGAGATATTCTAATGCGTAGAAGTGCATAAAGTTTGCGTGTATTATTTGTGAGAGGCTCACCCTCCTACAGCTGTCATCTTGATTGAGATATTTATTGCTTTTGTATCGAAGATCCTGATGTCCGTTGCATAAACATAAGTAGGACAAGATGCTTAAATCATGTAGGTGAGTAGTATAGGTACCAGCATTTCGTAAACGTATGGGACTCAAAATCTGGTCTCTTCTTAAGGTTGGCTTGATGATTCATTTACAGCTCTTCAATTAATGTGTGTTTGATGGCTGTGTTAGTTCTGCCATGTAGCCCGCTCATTTTAGTCTACTGTCCTGTATATGTGCTGTAGGCACCAGCATTTGAAAAACTATGGGATTGAAGATGTGGCTAATTTTTATGATTGCCTGTTTGTTGTGCGAAAGTTGATGCGTACAGCTCATCTTGGTCTATTGTGTTGTTCGTTACAAATCTGATCTTAACAATGTTAGGTTTGTTTATTATATGTTTTTGACAATAATAATTGGATATTGGATATGATCTTTCAGCTTGTAATTTTATTATTGGATATAAATGTTATGTAGTTATAATCAATTGAATATAAATGTTATTTAGTTATAATATATTGTTTATAATTAGTTATTATTATAAAAGTCGCCGGACGTGACAATATTAATACTAATTATTATTTATTAATAATTTTTTAAGTTTTTGTGTATGTCTCACCGTTATCCAGATAATTCAAAATTTTAATTTTTTCCTTTTGAAAATCTTTTGATTGGCTTAGTTCGTGGTGGCTGAGGACCACCCCTTCTATAAAACCTTCAAACTGTTGCCAGTTTCGCGAATCTCGCCGGGTTCGAGATCATTCAACATTTTATTTTATAATTCTAAAAATACTTTTAAAATATACGTCCCAGTAATCGTGAAACTTGGTTATAATTTGAATCTATTGATATGAAAATATGTTAAAAGTATCATTTAATGATAAAACCCACTTATTTTTAGCATTTTATAAGAGCAAATATAAATTACATTCATTCAAATTAAATAAAAGCAATATAATTGGCATCACGATTACTGGGACTAAGGTCACGATTACTCGGACGTTTACCTTACTGTGTTTATTCATGCTGACCGAGGACCATAACTCTTAAACCCAAATTTTTTTCAGTTCTCGCGTATCTCATCGTTTTCGAGATTACTCAAAATTTTTATTTTGGAAATTTTTCTCAAGATTTTTCTACTGGGTTAATTTAGAGTGGTTAGGGCCCTTCATCAAACCGAGAAAATTTGAACAGTTTCACGTATCTCTCCTCGTTTTTGAGATTATTTTAAATTTAGAATTTGTTTTTGAATTTTTTCAATCTTTCTATTGGGTTAGTTCGAGTCTGTCGAAAAAAATCCTGCTCTGCAAAGCCCTGAACATTTGCTAAGTTTTCATGTATCTCTGATCGTTTTCAATATATTTTAATATTTTTATGATTATTATGAATTTTGAAAATCTGTTTATTGGATTAGTTTGAGTTATTTGAAAACAAACCCCCTCTGCAAAATCTTTGAACTTTTATTATTTTTCACGCATCTCTGACCGTTTTCGAGAAAATTCATAATTTAGATTTTTTTTAATTGCGAAAATCTGTTTGCTGGTTTAGGTCGGGATGGCCCAGAACCATCTCTGTTTAGAAAACCTTGAAAATGTTAGTTGGAGTTGGTCGAAAACAATAACCCTCTTAAAAATCATTACAGTTTTGTTAGTTTTCATGTATTCATGCCATTTTTAAAAATAATTCAAATTTTTTTTAAATTTCGAAAGTCTGTTTACTGCTTCAGATTGGGGTGGCTGAGGACCATCATCACCCTTTGGAAAGCCTTGAAAATGTTGACAGTTTTCGTGTATCTCTCACCGTTTTCAAGATAACTTAAAATTTTTATTTATTTATTTTTTATTCAAAAAATCTCTTTACTGGGTTAGCTCGAGTCGGTCGAAAATAATCCCCCTGATAAAAATCCTTTAAGTTTAGTCAGTTTTCATGTATTTCTAACCTTTCTAAAAATAATTCAAAAGTTTTTTTTTTTCAATTTCGAAAATTTGTTTACTGCTTTAGGTCAGGGTGGCTGAGGACCATCCCCTTCTAGAAAATCCTGAAAATATTGTCAGTTTTAGCGTCTCTTTCGTCGTTTTCAAGATAACTCATAATTTTATTTATTTATTCAAAAAATCTTTTATAATGGGTTGGTTCGAGTTGGTCGAAAACAATCACCCTCTTGAAAATCTTTAAAGTTTTGTTATTTGTCAAGTATTTATGACTGTTTTTGAAATTATTCAAATTTTTTCATTTTTTTTATTTCGAATATCTGTTTACTGGTTCAAATCGGGGTGGCCAAGGACCACCCCCTTCAGGAAACCCTGTGAATGTTGTCAGTTTTCGCGTATCTCTCACCGTTTTCGAGATAACTAAAAATTTTGATTTTGTTTTGAATTTTTGAAACACTTTCTATCGAATCTCTTTTTACATTGTCGACTTATCGAATCCTGATCTCGACTGCTGATTAGCTGAGTCTAATGTGACTTCCCCAGTAGAAATTCTTCAACTTGGTTTCGTCTTGAATTGCCCCCAATCAAGACATCCTGAAGTCGAAAAGTTCGACTCCAGCTTGTCTCCCTATTGAGACGGAGCCAGACTTCAATTTATGGCTGACTTGAAATCACCATGCTAAGACCATAAAAGTAAGACATTATATTATGTCTCATCTCAGTTTTGAGACGCAGCCAGACATCGATGTCTTGGAGACAAACTCAAGACATCACCAAGTCGAACTCAAGTCGAAGCATTTTTACTCGGTTCACATTGGATGTCAATGGCTAAGTAAATTGACCAATATGATTTATAGACTACGCATGATGTTGGCCGAATGCATGTCCTTTTTTATGAAAGGACATTTATTCTTATATTGTCTCGTGCTGAAATTTCATTTGAGAAAAAAATTTTGATTGTTTTTGTGCTTTTCACAAAAAGAAACACGTTTGAGTAAAACAATGTAAAAGTGAGTACAAATTGATTATACTTTCCTGGAAAAACAAAAAGGTTGAAAAAAGATTTTGCGAATGATTCCAAATCAGATACTCAAAACTTCGGAAAATTTGTTAAAGTAAACAATGACCAACATTTTAATAATTGAAGTAGTAATTGAATATTGGACTAACGAGATAGTAATATTATTGCATTTCACTAATGGCATAGTAAAACAATCACAACAGTTACGGAATTTCCATAAAATACCAATTAATGTGGTTAATGTTTTTTTTGGCAGTGACTTTTATTTTACAAAAGTCATTGAGTTGAAATATTGACGAGTTGTTTTAGTGATTTCAATCAAATATTTTGAACATGAAGAACGACTCTACGTGTTTAATCAGCTGCTGTTGTTTTTAATTAAATTTTATGACAAAGTAACGTTAAATAGATGAAGTGTGTAAATAATTATAATTATTCCATCTTGAAGCAATACTTGTAAAAGCGTTATCTGGATGGAGGAGACGTAGTCTATTTACAAGTTTTACAATACTGTCTTCTCATTGTTTTGATAAAGTTGAAAACGTTACAAAATCACATTCTTTCATTAAAAGTTTCATTATGTCACGTTTTAATATAGGTATAATATATTCCTATTTGTTTTTACAGAATTAAGTTCCCAGGCCAATCGACCTAATGAAAAACTTATTCCTGTTCATCATGGCGATCCGCTTCCACCCAATAAAATTCGCCAGCTACCTCTCCGATCAAGAATAGTTAAAAATTTTCAATTTCCTCGTGGCTATCTAACGAAAAACCAACATGGTATTTTTAACCAGATTATATCAGTGAAAATATATGCTTATGTAGTAGCGGATTTCCAGGGTCAGATCGTTGGATATTTGGATGGTGCTGTGCTTTATGCAATATATGAAGATACTGTTTATGGTAAAAAACGGGTTAAAATAGACGAGATACTCAAAACGAAACAGGAAATGACCCCGGATGAAATAGATAAATTAGATAAATTATTTCCTGAATTACAAATATACGAAGTACCTAGAATAATAACCAGATACCATATCCCAGATGTCCCGCATCATGGTCTGGCCAATCAACCAAATACATAATTTCCAAGAGAAATATATTCAAACCCTTTCTTTCTGTATTCAAGTATATAAATCTGGCAAAGCTGTATCTTATGATTCTTGCAAGTGATATAGTTTTATTTGAAGAATGACAAAATTTGTCTATACTCTAATTGTAACTCGGCGATAAGAAATTGTTATTCGACGAAACGTTTCCCAATATTACATCATTTTCTTCTCGTGTCAAGAAAATTTTATAGTACTGAACTCTGTGCGAGTAATTTATATTTTGAGTTTTTAGAATTTAAAGCATGCAACTGTAGCATAGAAAAAATAAAATGAAATTGAAAAAATTTCAGAAAGTGAGAATGTTGCAAATGGATTTCAATAAACAGATAAAAATATATTGTTTTTGGATTATTTCTCTCCGCTGTATGAACCCCTTTTGAGAAAAACAACAAATTCTGCAAAAAGGTATAAAAAATGTCTTTAGTTTTCTAAATCCACGTGACACTTAATTGATATTTATGACAGGATTTTCTAACCTATGACCAAAGAGATGAATTTTCGAATAAAATTATGAATCTTCTACCAAAAAAATGAATTTTTAAGAAATTAGTTGAACTTTTAAGCAAGGAATTAAATTGTAAATGTAAAAAGATGAATTTTCAATAAAAAACATAATAGTTGATATTTCAACAAAAAGATATTCCAATTTTGAATAGAATACAATATAATTCAACCAAAACAGATGAATTTTCAGCAAAATAGTTGAATCCTCAACTAAAACAGATTAATTTTCAACTAAACAGTGGCATTTTGAAGCAAAAAATTTGATTTTCTACCAAGAAAGACGAATTTCAAAAAAATGCATACATTTTCCACCAAATAGTTGAATTTTCATCTAAAAAGATTAATTTTTTATCAAAAAAGATAATAATTTTCAATTTAGAAAAGGGAATTTTTTACAAAACAGTTGAAATTTCTGCCGAATAGTTGAATTTTCTACCAACTTGTTGAATTTTCAAGGCAAAAGGAGGAATTTTACACAAGACAGTCGAATATTCAAACCGAAACTATGAATTTTCAATAAAAAGATTGTCATGACCAAAATTTTTCTAAGGACTAAGCCCAAACATTTATTTGCACGATTACAAAAAAAACCAAGGTATATAAACGTTTACGTGTCGCATTTAAATATTTTTTTGTGCATTTCCAAAAAGCGCCAGGGTGTATAAAGATATAAAAAATATGCACGTGCTTTAAGTTTTTCTGTGAATGTGGACACTATACTCTCAACTCCCGATATATGACCGATTTCGGGTATGGCTTGCCTTTGCCTTGATCCTAAATCGGGGGAATCTAAACGTTAACAGGCAGGGCCGCGTGAACCATTTCTTTCGGATTTAAATGCATGGAGCAACCTCATGAAACTAATGCGCTGAGAGTGCGACCCTCGAGCTGTTTGTCACGCTTGGCTAAGCACATCCTCTCGTCCGGACCCGCGGCTCCTCTTATCACGAAACTCCGGAGGCCATCAGTTCTAGAAATATCGTAAACCGGGGTGTCTTAAATCGAGTGTTGCGTGTGATTGAAAAGGATAAATAAAGTGCAATTTGTCGCGTTATTATACTCAATTTGAAAAATTCTTCTAACCCATTGGTGGAGCCCCCTCCCCACCACAAACATTCACTAACATTCGTTGAAGAAAATTCATATTCGCCCCATCCGAAAAATTTCCTGGATCCGCTCTTGATTCAATATGTAGGAAAGTTTGAGGTATGTATAAGTGGACCTATAAGAAGAATTACAATCGTTTTCTGCGTGTCCCCTTTGTTTTGCTGAGTAATATCACAAACACCTACTCGAGTTTTATCAGACTTTCAAAGATAATGTTTTCAAAAAGTATGGATTTCAAAAATCACTTTTTGAAGGCAAAACAACAATTCCAGGTTCATAAAACCAATTTTGGTTTTATAAATGCTATAACGGTCATGGTAAAACTACGACTTTCAATACAAGTTCAAATTTGCTTTTATTTATCGCTACAGTTGGACACAGTTTACGAAAGCCAGAAAAACATTCGAAATCGAATGAAAAACATAAATCTTGGCCTCGTTAAAATTAAAAAGTTCGATTATAGATTTAAAAAGTTAATCGCTTCTAATTGGCAAAGTCACGATGACGGATGCTTCCCAAAGCTTCACTTTAAGCATTCGAAAATGTCTCCAAATGGATATTTATAGCTGGCAGCAATAGATAAATGTATAAAACGTTTATTTTTCGGCCTGCTGGCCCTGAAGAATTGCCTGGCTTACACCTGCATGTTTTACAGAATTTGTCTTAAAATTAATCCATACAAACTAACATCCATCTACACCTTCATTCTACGACTGCTTGCTCTTATCGCCTTGCCTTCCTCGCTTCGCCCGTACACATGACCCTATCGTTCGCCTTGCCTCGCATTACAAAACCTTGCATCCGCGATTAATAGCTAATACACTTCCTTCAATTATGCAACCACCCTTTCGTCCCCTTTTCCATGCATTAATACCTCTATGCTCATCCCACTCCTTTCTCCCCTTTGCAATCCTACAACCATTGTTTCACCCTTCCCGCACAATTCACACATTCTCTTCTCCCTTGGAAGCCAGAACCTATTAAAACCCTCCATTCAACCACATCTCATCCTCGTTCTAAGCTCCTGACTTCCTCCCTTGACATAATCCACCCATACCTACCATGAAACCTCGACCCTCTTATTCTCTCTTCCACTGCTGCCTTCTCCCTTTCCATTCCCTTCATCTTGACCACCTTATACACCTTCCTCTCCTCCTTATGCATCCTTCTCACTTTACCCCTCTGCAGCTCATTCCTTCTAAAATACCTTTCTCTTTCAACCTCCACATTCTTCTCCTCTCCCTGTTCACCTTCTCCCATCAACACTCTCTAACCAGCTTACTTCCCTCTTCATCCAAAAATTTCTCATTATACTTACACGCCCGACTGCTGTTAGAATCCCTAAACTCGTTCTCCCCGTCTTCCTTCTAACAATATAATTAGGCGTATTGCTTGCCAATCCCAGTGTCCACTTTACACACCTCTCCTGTATCCTATTTACCTCCTCACTTTCCTTCCACCCCCACACCTTTAGTCCATAAAATAGCACACTCGTCACTAGCCAGTCGAAAAATTTCATTCTTCTTCCGAAATCATCTGCAAACGTTTTCTTTCGCGACCCCCGCACCTACCTCATCACAACATTTTCCCTCCTCACTCTCTTTTTTATATGACCATTCACTCCCCCATTGTTCCGAAAGAGGAAGCCCAGGTACACAAACTCTTTCACCTCCTGCCCCGCTTTTCCCTTCCAGTTTCACTCCTCTCCCTTATCCCTTCCACCTCGTTTCCTGAACACCATAACCTTAGACTTTTCCGCATTCAACTGTAACCTATTCTTATCCACGCATGTTCTTAACATCTTCATCATGTCCACACACTATGTAGTTAACAGTAATAAAAAATTGTATAGGGACGATTAATATTCATTAAAAACTGGATTTGATTCTTTAACAAAATTCTATGTTCAGCAGCGAAGTTTCACAGTTACTTTCTGCCGAATTTAGTAGTCTTCCAAAAGTCGAAAAAATTCTTGTGTTCCGATAGACGCAAATTCTATTCGGTTAAATTAGAAAATTAAAGTTCTAGGCTCGCTGGCCGAGTTTCACGATCAGTTTTTCTAAATTTGGTTGTCTTGCTACGGACAAAAATTTAGTTGTCTTTCAAAAATAAAAATCTTTATTTTTACTTTTTTTCTGATACCTAAGGGTAATAGCTTTCAGTAGTTGAAGACCAAACAAGTGATATTTAATTCGTTTTATTTGAAAATGTATCTTCTGTTTACGGTACCGTAGACTAATATTTATTTCCAAATTTCGTTGTCTTCCGAAAGTTGAAATTTGTTTTGTCTTCCGATAGTCAACATTTTCATTTATAATTTTGTTCCGACTCGTTGGAGTAATAGTTTCTATTAGCGACAGACCAGAAAAGGGAAGTAATTCGTGTTCAATTAGAAAATGTAAGTTATACGATAAAAAGCGGAGTTTGACGGTCAGTTTCTTCCAACTTTGGTTGTATTTCGAAAGTGTAATACTTCCTTGACTTCCAAAACTCGAAATTTATTTTTGTTTTAAATCTTATTCTATCGCATTAAGGCGATAGTTTTCGATAGTGGAGGGCCAGAAAAGGTACACAATTTTTGTTCAATTATCACAATTTACCTTCAGTGTTTCAAGGTCAGATTGAAAAAAAATTGGTTGTACTTCGAATGTCTTATATCTTCTTGACTTCCAAACAATTTTTTTTTTAATTAGAACATTTAACTTCTATGTTCAATAGCGGAGTTTACCGCTGTTTTAACCAAATTTGGTTTTATTTCAAAAATTTGATATTTTCTGTCTTTGGACATACGGATATTATTTTTCTAAGTTTTTACTGACTCATTGGTGTAATATTTTTCGATAGCAGAAGGACAGCAAAGGTCTTCTGACAATCGAAAATTATTTTTCTCATTTTTTTCTCACACATTGGGGTAATATTTTTTGATAATGGAAGAAGGGGAAATGGGATTAGTTTGTTTGCAATTAGGAAATTCAACTTCTACTCTAAATAGTGGCGTTTCGCTGACTTATTCGGTCCTAGGCGACGATAAATTCTGAACTGCCATAGGATCCACGCATCGACTAGCAGCCATGCTGTAATAATAATAATTTCAAATCTTTATGATAGAAAGAGATAGAGAAAATGTATTATATTCTATCTCTTTGTCAATCTAAATTTACGTCAATCTTTTTCAATACCGTCTTTTCTCTCTCATCCTATCCGGATATGCCGCTAGGTGGCTGACGGTAAAAGTAACCAAGGAGTGAAATCAGTCTTTGGGCCTATAAGTAGATGCCCGGCAAACCGTTATGCCAAGTTCGACACAGTTGTCGTTTAAGGTATGGAAATAAATTTTAAGTGTGTAGGTATATAATCATGGACACCATGTTGTCTTTCTCGTACGTGGTCAAAGTAAAATTTATTTTTTTAATGATTTCCTGAACTTTTCGATGGATTTCCAAATTTTGAAGAATAGAAAACTATTGAAATTCGTAATGGATAGATACATAGATAGATAGACTAAGGGATAGAAAAAGATAAGAGTCTTTGGAGACGAAAGGTTGAAAGAGATAAAAAATTATTGAGATTGGAGATATGGAAATATCTTTCTACTTCCAGCAGGGAGGTCAATAGATTCAGTATCGTGGATTGAGATGCTTATTAACGTAACTTCTTCCGAAATCAAGTCTCAGCCTAGTTTTAACTTAAAGTAAATTTGAGGATTTTTAAAAAAAAAGCGAAATGAGAATTAAAATTCGGAGATTGTATTTAATTGACAAATTGAATTATATATATTATATACAGTAAACTACCTTTTATTCTACTGGCCTTGAAACGTACACGATCGGTTATTCCAGGGCTGGGGGAGCCCCCACCTCTACCACGAGTAGGCAGGTTCTTTTTATCAAGCAACGTTCATTGGCTGCCCCGGCCTTGTATCGCTGTGCTTGCTTTAAGCAATTTTTTCAACTGCGGATGTGCTGAAAACCGCGGTCAATTTGAAATCAATAAATACTATCAATAATAATATACAGATAAATACACCCGACATTCCTAGAACTGCTGGCCCACGCAGTTTCTCAGCTCAAGGGTCGAGAGTCGGTTGCGACTCTTGCATGAAAAACACCAGCAGCGTATGGACAACGACGCAGACGCGGGTGCTCACATGCGGAGATATCGCAATATTATGTATTCCAGTTGGAAAAGTTTCAGACGGCCCCGATTTGCGCAGTTTAAAATGTATCGGTTTGTTAGCGCGGTTAGAGCATTTGCGGATCGTGCATGCCAGTGTTTTTTTTTGAAGTACGACAATTTTCCAACTAAAACTCAATATAATAGAATAAAAAAATGACTCCAATATTTCGCGGACTAGACTAGTGAGTTTTGTGGCATTACGTCAGGTCATGGAAGGATGGGTGGAAATTTCAGAAAGGTTAGCATAGGAGTGACATATGAGTGCGTACGACTTTTTGGAGAAAATCTCCTAAACGTAAAGGTAGGGTATAAAGGTCTGAATAGTAATATTTCTGAAGTGGAAAATCTATTTTCTCAGTCACGTCCCATTCTTTTGTCGATTGACACACATTCAGTGTCATGAAATACAATCAACTGTTCGAAATCTAAGGTTAGAGTACCACTAACCTGCCATTTCGGATATTTCATTTTATTTCGTGATACTGAAAGGTCGTGAATCGACAAAAGAATGGAACATGGCTGAAAAAATACATTCTACACTTGAGAAATGTTACTATTTGTACAGTTATGACTTTTATGTTTAGCATATTTTCTCGAAAAAGTTTTCTGTATTCCCATGACGTCATCGCAAAATACTCAATTAAACCAACAAGGGCGCTGTTCGGGCCTCTTTTTTTCATTGGTCAGCCACTGAAACGGAGGAGAGTCTACAGGGACCGTGGTGGGAGTTGACGGAACTTCGCAAATTAGCATAAGCGTGTATAGGGGATGTAGAACAGATGAACTGTAGAATAAGCGAGCTCTAGAATAAAAGGAAGTTTACTGTATATAAAATTTTACCCCACCCCACCCCCCAGGAGGCAGGAGTGGGGGTAACTTTGTAATTTCAAATGGGAACCCCAATTTTTTATCACAGATTCAGATTCTCCTTTATGAAATACGTAAGTTTTATTCGAATTTTTTTTTTTCATAGGATGCGTATTTTTTTTTAGATATTTTGATGTCTCAATTACAAAAAACACCCTGTATATATATATATATATATATATATATATATATATATATATAGGTTAAT
>CAKNYM010042641.1:0-12159 GCA_932195095.1 Andricus curvator
TATATATATATATATACTTTTTTGTATATTTTGTCTGGTGAAAAAATTGTGTATTGAAAAGAATAGAATATTCCTCACTTTTGCGTTGAATAAAAGAAAATCTGAATTTTCTTTTACTCCAGCATTATTAGCGGAGAGCGAGTTGAACAGAAAATATGCAGTAAAGTTGGTTTACCGAAAAATCATTCTTTTTTGCTGCTCTTCGGGAAAGGTAAATGATAAAACTGTCAAGTAAGCAAACGAGGCGAGCAGGTACACTCTGAGGGGCCAATAAAAAATGTGCCATTTGAATGTTTTCAAATAACGGGATAGTTAGAGAATTATATTTACTAAAGTCTTTAAGTTGGGATTTTCCGCCGTTTATGGTGGAATTTAAATATTTTATTGTCAAGCAGATGTGCAGGAATAAGGGTCGATGGGTCATTTTCGAAATTCTCATTTGTATATCTCGCTTCGGATGAGTGGCTGGTATACCTGAGATCATACGATTATTACGAGAGGTCGACCACTTTGATATTCCTGATACACTCACTAAATATTGCCATATATTCTTTCAATATTCCCAGATATTTTTTATATGCTTGATGTTCCCAAATACTCTTGATATTCTTTATATTCCCAAATATTCTGAAATATTATATTTTCCAATTCCCCGATGCCTTCCCTTCCGTTCACCTATTGTTTTCGCATAGCTTTCTCTCTGGTGCCTTTGCCCAGTGGCGCCTTGGCCCTCATTGGCATATGCATCGGACTCAGTATACCATTGTCATTATATTATATATTTGACACTTTTTCTGAGCGATGAAACTATTTTCTACTATTTAAAGAAAATTTAACTAAATACGCTATTTTTTACGATTGTTTGCTAATGCCACTATTTCTTTACTTTACATTGAAAAATATTTTTCAAATTTTTCGCTAATTGGCTAAAATAATATGTGCGCCAATTCAACAAATTACAACATAACGGAAAACTGCCTCAATAGCTGATTAGGGGCTGTACCTAAATTACGTGAGTTTTTTTTCTGAAATTTTTTACTACGTATCCCCCTTTGTTAGTTAAATTTTCAACCAAATAGTTGCATTTTCAACCAAGAAGATCAATTTTCTACCAGAAAAGACGAATTTTCAAAAAAATTCCATACATATTCAATTCAATAGTTTGAACGTCGGATGTGATGTTAGTCCAAATTTTATTTAAATAATTTTTAGTTTATATTTGTTTCATTTCTAAAAATTTTAAACTAAATAATTATATTTTTATACAAAAAAGTTCAATTGTAACCAAAAATGTAATAGTTAAATTTTCATTTAAGAGAATTCTTTTTGAATAAAAAAAAAAAGAATTCTCAGCAAAACAGTTGAATTTTCAGATTAAAAAATTACTTTTTAATATAAAACTACGAGTTTCCAACTAAAATTATAAATCTTCAACAAAAAAAAGAACTTTTATGAAAGTAGTTCAACTTTCAACCAAGGAGTTGAATTTTCAACCTAAAAAGATGAATTTTCAACGAAACATGTAATAGTTGATATTTCATAAGAAAAGTTTTAATTTAAAATAAACAACAGTTGGATTTACCAACAAAAATGAATTTTCAACAAAATACTTGAATCCTCAACTAAAATAGATTAATTTTCAACCAAACAGTTGCATATTTAGTACCGAATGCTGAGCCAAAATGGCGAATTTTCTACAAAAAAGTTGTATTTTCAACCAAGAAGTGTGACTTGAAAAAATTGTTAAATTTTCGACAAAATAATTTATTTTCAATCCTCGTGGACAATCATAGACTTTTGCAATCCCCCCCCCCCCCCATCAAATTTAAGTTAAATATATATAATGTGTGTATACATATGTGCGTATATATATATATATATATATATTTTTTTTTTTTGTTAATGTTATAAGAGTGAAATTGCACTGCAATTTTTAATGTTTGAATCTGCAATTATTGGTCTGGAAACGTTCTCTATAAATTTAAAATTATTTAACTTTAATACTAGTAATTTAGAATAACATTTTCACACACAAAACTCGAAATTTATCAAATTCAAACGCTCTAATTTGAAAATTGACTCAAGTTACTATATTCCATATTATTCATTTTTTAACGTTTTCAATTTAAAATTCGTTAAAGCTCAGGTTTTTCAATTAAAAAATATTGTACCATCAGGCTGATTTCGTGCATTAATGTAAGAATTATGTTTAATTACGAAAGTAATTAAAAAGATAACAATAACCATTGTTGTAAGATGTAAGTAGTCTTTGTAGCAAAATATTTTAATTTGACGTTTTTTCAGCGTCTGATTTCCCTTAATTTTTTGAATTGGTGTAAATATTCCTAAAAAGAATATATCTTTGATAATATTTGGTAATATATAACAATTTGAATGTTTATAAACGGTGAAGATAAACAAATTCAAAATTGTTGCAGTTTCACGTAGAAAAAATCGTTTTTTAAGTCAAAATAGCTTGAGAATGAATAATAACAATGCATGCTAAGATTCACTCAATTAAAATTCCTGGAACAGTTTATATTTTATAGTTAATAACTATAGTGAATTTGCAATACAAATATTTATTAATACATACTTATTAATATTTATGAGTACATACATTTTCAACCAATTAGTCAAATTTTGAACCAAGAAAATGAATTTTTAAAACAGAAGATTAATTTTCTGCCAAAAATATGAATTCTCAAAAAAATACTGTTTTGAAAAATGAATTTTTTACCAAAAAGACGAATTTTCAACGAATTACTTTCAACTAAATAGTTTGAACAGTGAATATGATGTTAGTCCACATTTTATTTGGTTGATTTTTAGTTTATTTTTTTTTAGTTTCTACAGATTTTTAACTAAATAGTTAGCTAAAATAATACTTGAATAGGATTTGAAATTGGAAAAGAGAGTTCAATTATGAACCAAATAATCTTTATTTATTTTAAAATTGAAAATAGTTCATACGGACTAACTACTGAGGCTTTGGAATTGAAACAGTTGAATTTTCAACATGTTAAACTCTGTAAATTGTTTAATTTTGAGGATATTCAGGATCGTCTTGCAAAATAAACTATTGTTCCATTTTTAATCGAACTGAAATTCAATTTGAAAGAATCATGAATTAATTTTTATTTACATTTGATCAACGTAAAACGTTTTTTATGAAACATTTTAAATTTAAACGCTTTCAATTTTTAATTGTTTAAGCTTGAAACCTGCATTTTAAAATTCTTTAGATTCAGATTGAAAATGTACGCTCACAAATGAAGACCTAAAATGGAACATTGTTAAAGTATAATATTTTATAATTATGTATATTTGATAAAAAGCCAAGAGTTGAACTGAACATTTAAAAAAGTTAAAATTTAACCCATTTTTAATTGCAGTACATCATGTGATATGAAATTTGTGATATTTTAAGTGATTGGACAGATCATTCTTCTAAAAACTTGTAAAATTCCAGGTCAAAAAATAAATTCACTCTCATTTCCCGGCTTTTCCCGGTATTAGTAAATTTCCAGTAATTTCTCGGTCCAGCGGCCACCCTGATTTTGATTATATTTGTTCAAATTATTATGTATAGCTACTTTCGTAAGAAAATAATTTAAAGCGAAACTTTATTTTTCTGAAACCTATTTCATCTCCCATTTTAAAATGCTCTGAATACACGACAGCGTGCGTTATCCTGACACCTTTAGAAATGCTAAAAGTGAATACAAAAGTTGATTTCTTTGGGAAATTCTCAATTTTAGAGCATTCAACGTCTACAACAGTGTAAATAGGAATTAAAGTGTATACAATTATCTGTAAATTTATAAAAGGAGAACTTTTTACCTCTAAAAATAATTTACGATCTTCAGAAGTCAATGTTGAGTTTAAAAAATATTTTCATCAAGATTTGCGGTACCCATGTGGAAAAATGTTCTGGCGCTGACCTGGCCCAGACCAGGCCGTCTGGTTTTCAGTCTTGACGCTGGCCACAGGGTCTGGTCAGCCGACCAATGTTTAGAAAGACATGCACGGTTTTACTCTGTGTGAATTATCCCTCGAATTATCCTTTTTTCTTGCGTTTTTTTGAAAAAAAACTGTCAGGCAGGTTAAGAGTTACATGGGTTTCAATATCATTTTTAAATTTCAGTTTTAGGAATTTAAAAAAAATCACGTATACAATTATTGGTCAAAATACCTGAAAATTATTTTAGAAATTTTTTCAATAATAAAGAAATTTGTGTAAAAAGTTATTTAACTCGCCGCTTTGCAACAAGAGATAGACAAAGATGCCATTTTCCTTGTTCCTGTAAGTTCAAAATGGTCCTTCTTACAAAAAAAGTTTAGGATACGTTGTATGAGTATCTCCAATTGCATTAAAATTGTTTGGGCTTGTGATACTCACCATATGGCCATATCAGCCTCCCTATAGGTTTTTCTCCACCATAATAAACATTATTCGCTGAAACTTAAAAAAATTATTAAAAAGAATAAAGACGTATGTCTGCAAACTGTTTATTTATTCATTTTTTCAAATTAGAGAAACCGCAATTTCTGTCTTACTGACGTCGAAATGTTTTTTGTTTTAGAAATAGAACAGTTGGCAGACATTCATCTTTATGTTCTTAAAATCTTAATTATTACCCAAAGTTTCCGCAAAAAATAGTCGTTATTGTATACAAGAGCGAATTGCTCATATGGTAAGTATCACCTGCCTTAAAGTAAAAACTGCCCTTGTTTTCTAAAAAAATTACCCAAATTTTTCGTAATCAGGGGCCATAATATTGAATCCATATTCAATATTATGGATTTTTATATGTGTATAGAAGAATCACTCTTAGAAAAAAGGTTTAACTAGTTGAGAATTTAAAAGTCATTCGCTTATTTTTATTCATTGTGGTTTAATGGCGAGGATATCTGAAGCTACCAATTTAGGCTCTGTCGTATCAAGCATTGCGATACCTTAGTACTGACATGTGTTGTGATATAAATAAGCCATAGTACAGTTTGTACTAGGAATCGTACTTGTTAATGAATGCACCATCTTAACGACAGAAAAGAAAGGGAAGATATTATCAGACTTACGCCGGCTTATCTCTAAAACCATTATAATTAACAAAGGAAATAGCAGAAATTAAAAACCCTATTGGAGACAACTATTGGACAATTGGTTTTTTATTGTGTCATGAAACCGAGTTTAAATATATAAAGATTTGACATAATGTTGTTTCGAAACTTGTACAAGTTTGCTCCTAACATTCAAACGTAATCATTGATGTTTAAGAAAAATAGGTTCACTGAGTTAAAAACAATCGAAAAAAAAGATTGTAGTGCGAGTGCTCGTATGAATGTAACTGAGAAAAAGTTTTTCAAAAGTTGGATTATACAAAATCTATAATTTGATTATGTTTGTAGTAGCCCGAAACTAAATTGAAACTTTTAAATGAAACCAATGTAAAATACCCATTGGTTTCATTTCACACTTTTTCTTTAGTTTCAGGCTATTCCAACAACAATCAAATTATGAACCTGACTATTTCGTTAATATAGCTTCTTTAGTTTAAGAGAAACAAGGACTTAGTTATAAAGGGCATCGCATACTAATTTTCAATTTTCATTTCTAGCACTCACTGTCTACATTCAATACTCATTTGAAGTACTCATTTTCTAAACTCACTGCCAATATTCATATTCACTAATGACGCTCAATACTCATTCCCCAATATTCATTCCTCAATACTCATCCCTCTATACGAATTATTTCAATATTCATTCTCACAATACTCATTCCCCAATACTCATTTGCTCAATACTCATTCTCCAATACTCATTATTTCAATACTCATACTCTCAATACTCAATCCCCAATACTCATTCTCTCAATACTCATCACTCTATACTAATTATTTCAGTACTCATTCCCCAATACTCATTCTCTCAATACTCATTCCTCAATACTCATTCTCTTAATACTCATCCCGCTATACTAATTATTTCAATACTCATTCTCTCAATACTCATTCCTCAATACTCATTCCGCTATACTAATTATTTCAATACTCATTCTCCAATACTCATTATTTCAATACTCATTCTCCAATACTCATTATTTCAATACACATTCTCCCAATACTCATTTTTCAATACTCAACTAGCTATACTCATTATTTCTATACTCATTTTCTCAATACTCAAACCGCGAAATGAGTATTGCGGTTCCTATACTCACTTCAATACTCAACTGAAGACTCGTTCCAATACTCAGGTAGTATAGCAATTTTTCTATACTCAATTTTCGTAAGGGTTGTATCATATTGTGTCATATTATATCATATAATATTGTATCATATTGAATTATAATATATCATACTGCATTATATTGTGCTATACTGTATCATATAGAGTGGCAGTATATCATATTGTATCATACTGTTTGATAATGTGCCCTATTTTGTCCTATTGTATGATACTGTATCATATTCCATCATATTATATGATATTGTATCACATTGTATGTTCTCGCATCATATAGTATTATGTTGTATTATTTTGTATCATATTGTAGCTTATTACATAATATTTTATCATAACGTGTTGAAGTGTATAATATTATATAATATTGTATCATATTGCATCAAATTGTGCCATATTGTATCATATCACATGATATTGAGTCATCTTGCATTATATTGCATGATATAGTATTATACTGTGCCATATTCCATCATATTGCATCATATTGTGTCGTATTCCATCATATTATATGATATTATACCACACTGTATGATATTGTAACATATTGTATGATGTTGTATCATGCTGTATCATATTTTATAATAGTGTATTCTATCGTCTTTTGATATCGTACGATATCGTATGACATTTTATCATATTATTTGATAATGTATCACATTATATTATGATAATGTAATATATTATGATAATATATGATAATATACGATAATGTATTACACTGTATCGTAACCCGGGTAAAAAAATTTTGGTATGGGATTGATCTAGGAAAACATCTGTGAAATCGTATGGGAGTGATCTCTCAGATAGTATAGTAAAAGTATGGCATTTGAGACGATCCCATACTTCATGTATGTTTGAATGAAGTATAGTGGATGTATAGTTCAAATATAGCTAAAGTATAACAATGTATAGTTGAAGTATAGGGGAACTATTTTGAAAGTATATCTGAGAAGTATAGCTGCAGTATAACTGAAATATAGATAAAGTATAGCTGATGTTCAGTCAAAGTATGGCTGAAGTATACATTTTAAGTATAGCTCAAGTATGTAAATTATGTCTAAAGTATAGGAAAAGTATGGCTATAGTAGGTATAGCCGTATCATTGCTGATGGGAGATAATCAGTTATCTGAAATACATGAAAATAGAAATCCAGAATCATGATTTTCACAAGGTCAAAGAATATTGTTTTTAAATTCTAAAATAAGTAAAATGCAAATAAGTTAAATGTTAATTGTGACATTAATTATTTAACTTTATGAAATTTAACACTAAACATTTCAACTAAGTAACAATTTTATCAAACCTTTTTATGCTACCAATATTATATTTAGGAATCAAAGATTCTGGATCTTTTACCAATATATATGACATAAGAGTCATATAAGTAGTCCATTGTATATCCATTGCATATTCTATATCCTCACGAATAATATTCAAAACATATTTGACTCACGAAATGACTTGAATCGCGAACTTTTTACATTTTTGAACGAGCTGTCATTTATGATTCATTATGTTTTATCACGTTGCTAGGGTATCTTGAAGAACAAATGAGTGCAATTCTATGTCCGATACTTTTGCCATACTTAAGTATAAATGAAGTATAATCTGTACTTCAGCTATACTTAAGTATATATGAAGTATATCCCATACTTCAGCTATACTTCAGCTATACTTTAGCTATACATTAGCCATACTTCAGCTTTACTTTATATATACTTTATCTATACTATTTCAATATACTTGAAGTATGGGATCGTGTCATTTACCATACATTTGATATACTTTGGAAAGTCAATGATTGATCACTCCCATACTTATGATTTTTACTCGGGAATGCATGATATTGTATCATAATTCAGAAGGTGATAGAGAGAGCGTGGTGAGAGAGGGGGGTGGTGGAGGAAGATGGGGGGATCTATACCCTGTTCGGCCGTGCGTGCAGTCGCCCGGTCGTGCGGGCGTGCGTTTTGTTCAATTCACTCCCATCCCAACGACGATTCACTACCGCCCCAAAAGAATTTTGACTTCAATAAATAATTTGAAACTGAAATTTTCAAAGTAGAAAACCTTAAATCGCTAAAATTTCAGAGCACTGAATTTCAACTTTGAACATTACATTTTCAATTATTCTATTTAAAAAAATTTTAATTTGTAAGTGAATGTACAGATAGAGTTCGTAAAGGATCTATTTGTACCGAAATTTTGATACGGTTTGCCACATTTTTTCGGTATACGTAGACACTTCCTTAAAAGAAACGGAAGAAATTTGAGTATATCATTTTTTTTTCAAATTGGAAGAGGAACTTGTTTTTACATTTTTATTGAGTTGAAAGCTGGAAAATTTCGTATTTTCAACTGTCCGATGTTTTTTTATCACCTGAGATCTCGTTTATAGAGATCCAACGTTCATACTGGAGAGCCTGTTTATAGGGATTCAAACATTCATCCTGGAGAGTCCTATGGGGATCGAACATTCATACTGGAGAGTCCATTTATAGGGATCCATATTTCTAACTAACGCTAGTTCCAATGCCAACGACTGAGACAACGATTCAAAATATTAATTTTTTTTTACATTGGATGGCGAGAGACAAACACAACTTCAACACGCACACGGACATACAGATATACGAAAGAAGGTAGAAAAATTACAATTGTTCACGCCAGAAAACTCCGGACGATGCGGCACGTGTTCAGCACTACTGCCTACTGAATTATATGTAGCGAATTTCAAGCTCCCAGCTCTTCCATGATTAGCACGCACCTCGCATGAATGTTCCCAGTGGAGGAGATCACGACCGGGTGGATGGTGACCTTGTTCACCCTACGCACAGTCAGAATCTCCTGCTTCAGGTCCAAATATTTCTGGATCTTCTCAGTGTATCACAGCCTAATGTTATTGTTAAGGGGAACGCCTTATGTCTATTATTCTCACGTGTTGAGCACGTTTATCCAACCAGAGGACATCTGGATGATTGTGCCTGACTAGGTGGTCAGTTAGAATAGTCCCCAGCTACTCTCACCTCAATTTTGAACTAATAGGACGTGTTGTTGAGTTTTTGACTTTGTGGGTTCAATGCTAAACAAAACCATAGTGCGCTGAATGAATCACCTTCGAAGATTCCTCGTTTAATGGGCCAGGACCGGGAATCCCGCATCACTCCACGAATAAAATACTTCATTCTTGTGCATCACGTGTGCGTAGCGTGCTCCAGAAATTGGATGACGCGCGGAAAGATCTTATATGCCTTGAGGACCTCAATTAAATAATCGTGTGGTTTTTAGGGTAATGCCTGTGGGTAGTCAATGTAGGCCCCGTGCGAATTGCGTTGATGGTATTTCGCATGCAACACAACCACATTGTCAATCGTAACTTGGTCGTTGCAACCACGGCAGCCTCGACAGCAACCTTTTTGTTCTTCGGAGAGGACGTTTATCTTCTCACAATATTTATAGACAAAGTCAGAAATGATAGCCTAAAGATACTTTTAGAGGGTCGAGGGGCAGGTTATTGGTCGGTCATCACTAGGACTACCAGTATCTACCTTTTTGGGTATCATATACATTACGCCCTCTGTAATAAAAGAGGGCATGTGATCTGGGTTCTCCAAGATGTTTTGAAGGGCCCCAGCAAGGGCGGGGTGCGAGACCTCTAGGTATTTTGACCAGAAGCTGTGCATCCCATCCACAACCAGCGCTTTCCATTTCTTAGCACTCTTTAGGATACGAGTTACATCGGAGGCTGAGATGCATAGACTATTCATCCCAGGTAACCGTGCAACTCTGTCCTTTTCTAGACGAAGCCACGTCGTGTCCAGTTGAGTAGACTTATGAGTGCCCCAGATACTCGACGAATATCTGGCCACTTCCTCGGCTTTACGTGGTTAACAATAATTTTGAGTCTTGTTTTTGAAATCTGCAATTCCACGAGAGAAACGTTTTTCATCTGCCAAAAAAGTCCTATTCTTGTTCCTTCTCTCGATCGCTCTCTTAAATCATCGTTGTCGCGCTGACAGAGGCATAAGCCTCTGTTTAAGATAGTCAATCACTTTGTTCAGGTTCGTAGATGTTCTTGAACTGATGTTACGTGGTTGAAGGATCTCTACCACGTGGCAAGTCAGTCTCTGAGACCGAATGCCCTTGCAGACTTGGTATAACCGTCCCAGCTTTGCTCTTATTTTACTAATCTCGCCTTGAAGTCGAAACTTTCATGAAGGATCTGACATCTTTCTTTGGGGCATAGTTGTTATAAGCCTGGCCTATGAGTTGTATGCTCATCATCCTGACGCACGCGACCGCAACGCAATATGCAGGAGTCTGCACCTGCAGCAAGCTTATATCCTGCTACAAGAATAGAGGCAGTACCTCGGTGTTCAAGCCGTTAACTAACCGGAGAATGTTCTTGTTGGCTCTAGTTGTTAGGAGAACGTTTCTAATTAATGGTTCTTGATCTGCGAACTGTAGGGTGGCAACAGTGAAGCACACCATGAGACGCAAGCTTTCCTCATCGAGTCTTCAATAAGTTCAGCAAGAGCAGAGGCAGGGTCCGGTGAATGCAAGCCTAACGACTGTCGGCCATGGGCCAGATTCCTTGCTACATTCCTCAGATGCGGCCTCCACTCGTCTATAGCGTTTTGTGCCGCGGGTATATAAAACTCCTCTTCCACCGCATCTTCGTGATATGCTACATGTGCTGCTAGTTGTTGTTGCACCTGTTTTTCGATGTTACTTATTTCGACCTTGTATATAAGGTGACGCCGCCTAATGAATCTTAATTGATCAGCAAGATGTTGTTCCATCACTCTATGGGCCAGCTCGGGATGAACACCCAAGTAGAGACGATGTTGTTCGCCCCTGACAGGTCCTCCCCGTGCCGTTGCCCGAAAGTGACATCTGATCACGTCTCCATTCATTTTCGGCGTCCATTTGATCCTCTATTTGGACTGATCACCGTGGAGTTGTTGGCGGAATACATTTTAAACCTCAGATCTTATTCAGTTACTATTATTTTTTCTTTCGATGTGAGAAGTTGTAGACTCCAGAAGCTACGATCATGGTACCTTAGAGCAACCAATCCCGACGCAACTGGAACGTGTAAGTCATCCACTCCTGCTCCTTCTATTCCAGAAAAAAAAAATTGATTAGCAGTTTGAACTCGAAAGTTCATTGCCTCACTAGCCGATTCGGGTAGTGTTTCTAGGTGGATATTTACTACCAATGTGGGCCCACCACACCCACGACGGGCCAACAGCAACGCAGTATTCCTGAACGGTCACCCATCCAAGTACTAACCGCGCCCAACAATGCTTAACTTCAGTGATCTTACGAGAACTGGTGTTTCCAGAGTGTTATCGCCGTTGGCGATACCTATTCTATTCCAGAAGGTATTATTAATTTTATTATGAGAAGTTGTAGGCTCCGGAAGCTACGATCATGGTTCCTTAAAGCAACCAATCCCGACGAACTGGAATGTATACGTCATCCACTTCTGCTCCTTCTATCCCAGAAGGTAAGCAAGAGCGGGAAATTTACGCGAGAGACTTCGTACAACACTGTTCCTTGGAGTCTGGTCTTTAGCCGCGGATGACCTTACGCGGCAGACGGCACAGTTGGAGATGAAACTTTCACCTCTTGATACTTTTTTAGTATACTTTTTTACGGCCATACCACGCTGAAAAACCCAGTTCTCGTCAGATCACTGAAGTTAAGCAGCGTTGGACGCGGTTAGTACTTGGATGGGTGACCATTCAAGAATACTGACATGAGTCCTGTTGGCACATCGTGGGTGTGCTGAGCCCACACTTGTAGTTAGTTATAACTACAAGAAAAACCTAGAAACACTACCCGAATCGGGTAGTGTCACGCCTACCCTGAAAGGGAAATGGTTTAATGGTATATATATA
>CAKNYM010042641.1:34125-49964 GCA_932195095.1 Andricus curvator
TAATGTTTCATTTTTTTATCTCGTATCCGAGACCTAGCTACAAGTTCATGACTTCTTCACGGATAAATTTTTTCCGTGTATTGGATGAATGAATCTGATAATTTTATGACATTTTCAACTGCTTTGATTAGATATACTCTATTGAAACCCAATAGTACAAAGTAGCAATAATATGGTTAATACCTTCATAAATTTGCGGAAATCTATGGAAATTTCTTAAAATGAATATTGAGTAATTTATGGTAAATTACCATATTTACCGGTAAAATTACCATAAATGACCAAAAATTTTCATAAATTTCCAAAAATGTATGGAAATTTTTGAAAATATTTATTTGTCATTGAGACGTTTGGATTCTCAAACTGAAAATTAAAATTGATAAAAAATATTCCATTCATAATGCAAAAACAGTTTCTCAATTATCAACCTTAATAATAAATTAGAACTTAATTTCATTAAATAATCAAAATTATTCATTGAAGTTGATTCGTCAATACGAACATGTTTCGTCATTTAAATTTAAATATTACAATGAATATTAAGATTAAAAACGGTTTATAAAATTTTACGAAAATCAACATCTTTTGTTTCATTATTTTTTTTCTTAGCTTGAGTTGTTTATCCAAAAATTTAATTTTTTCATTTTTTATGCCGTTTTTTACGAATTTGTACAAAAACTATGCATCCTATGAAAAAGTGATTATTAACCAATTTTTCGATCTTTTTTAAATGCACAATTTTGGTCTATTCATCGTTTTTCGTATGATGTATAGTTTGACCGAAAAATGAAATTTTGGACTTTTGATTTTTGTTGTGCGATCAAAATTTGAATGTTCGATTTTTCAAACAAATTCAAAATGTTGTTATGACAGTCTTGCAGGGTGTTCAAAAAATAACGTCTTTCTCCTCTTGACGTTTTTTCATATCGTGCATTATTTGGCTTAAAATTTTCATTTTCGTTTGTTTTTTTGAATTTTATAAATGCTATAACTTTGGTAATTTTTTTTTAATCGAAAAAAGTCATAAGAATAAATTATTCATTTTTTCGAATACTACGAACAGCCGTGCATAGAATTTTCAAATTCTAAACAAAAAGTGTGTCTCAAAAATCTTGGAAATATAACTTTCTAAATTCTTATACAAAATAGCTGGCTAACCGACTTAAAATTCATTTTAGGGCAGTAAAAGAGTATACCAAAGGCCAATCCAATCTGTCAAATTCTTCTGAAAGTTATCGTGTTCACAGACAGCCATACATACGCAGACATAAATACATACATATATACATATACATATATGTATATGTATATATATATATATATATATATATATATATATATATATACATGCATACAAACAGACGTACATACAGACAGGCAGACAGGCACATTCGTAAACACCTGCTTTTCGGTTTCAGGGGTTCTCAAAACATGGACATTTGACAAAAACTGTGGGGGTCAAATTTGACAAAAATCTAATACCTTCTCTGATGAGAATGTAAAAATGGAAATTTTGAACATATTGTCGAGAAGTGACAAACCGAGGTTAGGAAAAACGCAAATATCAACCTACATTTTATGAAGAATTAACTGGTTGCTGATAACTGGGTGCTAGATTCAGCGTCATGAATTGAAGGGTATTTAAAAGAATTTAGTTTAAAATATTTCAAAAGACTTTAACGGATATCATAGCACCTAAAAAATAACTTCAAAGTATTTCAAGGAATTTCAAAGATTTTCTTTGGATTTCAAATGATTAAAGAATAATCCAACGGATTTTCAAGAATCTATTTAAATCTGATGGGCTGCGAAAGGATTTTATGAGGTTCAACAAGATTTTTATGAATTATTATGGATAACAAATAATTTTAGAAGACTTCAAGAGATCCAGAGAGATGAAATACTTAAAAACTGAATGAAATATAAAAATATACTTGAAAAAGTACTTTGACCAAAAGGCAATTTAATTAATATTATAACAGAATTAAGAATTTCAAAGGATTTTAGACCAGTTCAAAAAATGACAAACAATCTTATGATATTTCAAGGGATTTAAAATAATTTTAAGCAATTTCAAATACTTTCCAGCAAGTGCAAAGAATTTAAAAAGATTTTAGGGTTCTTAAAGTGTTTAAAAAAACTTCAACAGATCTCATAGTACCTAAAAAAGTATTATAAATGACTAAAAAATAATTCGCGGAATTTCAGAGTTTGAATATTACAAAGAATTTTTAAGCATTTTTTGAGATTTCACGGTGTAAGGTACACGTCTCAACCCCTGTGACTTGCAACCGTCCTCACAGATCCGCGAACGGGCCCTAGCACCAGGGGCTAGGGCAACGCGCAGTCGCAGCCATTCCCACCCACGCACCGCGATCTCGAACAAGGGGATTCTTTCCTTTAAAAGGGGTTGCTGGGAGTAAGAATGGCACTTGGGGGGCTCGCTTGGCTTGCAGGAGGAATCTAGGGCGTACCGGATACAGGTTAAGGAATTGTATTCCTGAAGCCGAGCGTCGACCGCACCTAAGCTTATATTCTTAGCGAGCAGGCTAGAGGGTTGTACCGTCAAAACCGAGCACGAGGAATATAAGCGCAAAAGGTTCTCCTGTTCGATGCATGAGGTTTTAAGGGTGCGATTTTAGGAAACATCGCAGACACGGCAGGCTAGAGGGTTGTACCGTCGACACCGAGTCGTAAACTATTGAGATCGTGCCCAGTGAATGCACTGCAGATGCACTTTAAAAGCGACTTCTCAGGTAGAATCTGTTTTATATGCGATCAATTTTACCAAGTGTGAGATTTCCACTTCGTTACATTTTAAATTTCTCGATTTTTGAAAAGAACGACGACTAGAAATTTTTCTAGAGAGAAAAATTTATTCTCTCAAAATACGGACATTGAATAAGAGAAAAAAAGCTAGTGAAGATAAAATTCCACTAAGCTCAATTATAAAAGATTATATCTTTATATCGGTTGATAGTGATGATCAATTCCACTATATTATAAAATAATTAATTGAATTATATGTTGATTAAAATATCCATTCTTTTATCACATAGATAGATATATAAAGCCGGCGCTACCTTAGCTAGATTTAATGTACGTTAGGTAGACTTACGAGTCTTAGAATTGGATAAAATTATATGTACGCATTTTATATTTTATGAAAGGATAAATAAATCCTCATTTAAGAGTTTATTCCAACGATAAAAAGAAGGAAGATTCTTTATTTCTACTCCCGAGTCGACCCATTAGAAAACTTTACAGGACAGAGATCCTTTCAACGGTAAATGCAAAGATTTTCACGGCTGTTACAAGATTTTTATGTATGACAAATAATTTCTGAAGTCATCTAGAGATTCAAATAAATTAAAAATTGTAATAAAACATAAAAATATACTTACAATAGGTCGTGGACCAAAAGGCCTCTCATTGACAGTTGAAACGAAACAACCACAAACTACCGAATTATTTAATGCTCCCTTGGTTGGATTACGAAACTGGAAATTAAAATAAAGCAAAAATATTTCATTCATTTTGCATAAACAATTCCTGAATAATCAAACTTCGTAAGAAGATAAAACTTAATTACATTAAATAAACAAAATTATTCGTTGCCGTTAATTCGTCATTACCAAAATCATTCAAATCTCAAGCATACATCAAAAATATTAAGATTTAAAATTTTTTCTAAACAAATCAAAAATTTAGAAGAATTTCAGAAGATATCTTGTTTTTTTAAGTTTTATAAAATTTCAACGTTTAACACGTATTTCCAAATGTTTCAAGTAATTTCAACAGATTTCAGAATAACTAAAAAAATTACAAACAATCTTATGAGACTTAAAGGGATTTACAAAAATTTAAGGCGATTTCAAATAATTTTCAAGAAATCCAAATAATTTAAAAAGAATTTAGAGTTTGAGAAGTTTTTCAAAGTAATTCAACATATTATATAATAATTAAAAAAGAATTGTAAATAAACTAATAATATTTCAAGAGATTTCAAATATTTCTAAGAATTTCAAATGATTAAAGAATAATTTACAAGATATTTGAGAATCTTTTGAGATTTCACGATCCATGAAAGGATTTTAAGGGGGTTCACAAGTTTGAATAAACTTAAGCGATTTCAAATGACTTTGAATATTTCAAAAGACTACAGAAAATTTCACTGTCGTCAAGAAACTTTACTAAATTTACGAGACTTCATTAATTTTAATGAGTCGCTATTCGTTTTATTGCTCACTGGGGTGGATCGAAAAAAAAATGAAATCAACCTAATAGCGCTGAAAAAATTCATTTTCGGTACCTTATAACCTATATGAAATTTAAAATGATCGATAAATATCCTGAGGTTCAACGAAACAAAAATTACTTTGAAAATTCTTAAATCTCAAACTTTTGCAACAATCGCTGATATTAATTTTTTTATCTCCTAATTAATTACCCAGTTTCAAAAATCTTTTGAAATTTCAGTTTTTCTAGGACGGAATCTCATTTTTGTAATGATACAATGAGAATGTAAAAAATAAAATAATTTTGAAAGCTTTGCAAACTTTCATACCATTTCTTTTCGAGCGTATCGAAACTTTCTCGCACTCAAAATTTACTTTAAAAAATTGGAAAGCTTTACAAATTTAAAATACTCAGACTTGAATTAAATATAGATTAGAAAATGTTTAATTCTCAGCGTTTTGTAAAAATCGCTAATATTAATTTTTTAAAGGAATCTACATAATATGCCCAATTTTTAAATATATTGTAAGATAGGAACACTTTCAGTTTTTAGAAGGCAAAATATGATTGTAATAAAGCTAAAAAGACTAAAATAATTTTTTAAAGCTTTGTAAACTATCTTAAAATTTTGTTGAACCTGTAAAATCATTCTCGCACTAAATCTTTACTTTTAAAAAATCGAGAAAACTTCAGAAATTAATTCAAGGTCTGCCTATTCTAATTCTTTTTATTTACGTTAACATTGAATACGCTAACGTTTGTACATCCTCAACAAAAATTTCAGATAATTTAATATAATTTAAAAAAAAAAATTTAAATAATGGTTCTACATGTTCAAAAAATTAAGTTAATTTAAAATGATTTTTGTTATTTCAGGTTTCTAAAAATGAGATTTTGTCGTACAAAATCTGAAAATATTACTCTTACAAGTTTTTTAAAACTATATAAATTACCAATTTTTTGAAAAGAAAAAAAGAACAATAACATTGTTGAAGTTTATTGAAGAATTTAATACGAAATCCCATTATTTCGAGAATACCCAATTGTCATCAGAGGAATAATTTCTAATCAAAAAAGATTTCAGAAAAATATAATTGTAGTACCACAGATCTACACTTTTTGCAGTAAAATTATCTCATCATATTAATAATATAAGATTAAAAACTAAACTAAAAAGTCAAGTGTTAAAAAAATTAAATTTTCAATAAAAAATTAACGAGTTATTTGACATAATAATACACAATCCAGTATAATTAGAAAAAATTGATCTTAAAAGAGATAAAAAAAAGGATTTCTGAATCCAAGCTGAAAAACTGTTTTAAAATGAGTTGATGACAAGGCGATGAAGAGAACTTTGTGTTCTCAAAACTTTGGAATTTCGTAATAAATTGTCAAACAGAATTGAAAAACATTATTTTTGACTTTTTTTTCTTTTCAATATTGGATTCTTAGTTTGAAAGATTTTTATATTACGAATTTTATAATCCTCATGTAATTCAGAGTCTGGCAAAGCTTCTACAAATAATTTCAATTTTCTGAGATTTATAAAAATAAGATTTTGGTCTAGAAAAAATGAAAATACAAAATGAATACAAATTAATATTAGTGATTTTTGCTTTACTCTGAAAATCACTAATTTTCTAATAACAACTCAACTAAGTTTCAAAATTTATACCGGTTACAAAAGACTAAAAATGAAACTTATCACTACTTGACTGATTTTTGTCTTTTAATTTTATTTTTACATTCTCATTCATCAGAGTGTAATGAAATCATACAAATAGGTATATATGTGCATATATATTCGAGTGTCCCACCTGCTCAGGAACCTGTACAGGATCCTTCATAGATAATTTTTGCAAATGTGTCCCACTTGCACAGGAATAGAGTTCTTAACACATGGGTCATTAAGTCCCGGGACTGACACACATATGGCGCCGCCAATGCCATACCTCTTTGTTTTTCGGTAGTACCAACCTTTAAAAGATACGTGTAAAAATTTGATAATATTCGGTTCAGTCGTTGTCGAGATATTGAAAGTTAAGTGACGCTACATTTGTTTTTATTTAAACAATGGATAAAAACGAGTTTGGTGTGTTAATCAAACACTGTTTTTTAATGGGGAAAAATACCGTTCAAGCTCAGAAATGGCTTGAATAGTGTTACCGGGAAAAGTGCCCATCGAAAACAACCATTTGCCGACGGTGTGCAAATTTTAAACGCGGTCGAACAACCACCAAAGACGCGGAGCGCCCAGGTCGTCCAATTGAGGTGGCAACGCCCGAAAACATCCAAAAAATTAGGAAAATTATTTTGTCCGATCGTAAAGTGAAGTTGCAAGAGATAGCTGACATCCTAGAGATGTCAAAAGCCACCATGTTCAAAATTGTGCATGAAAATTGCGTATGACAAAATTTTTTTCCAAGTGGGTGCCGCGTTTGCGTTGCCACCTCAATTGGACGACCTGGGCGCTCCGCGTCTTCGGTGTTTGTTCGACCGCATTTAAAATCTGGATACCATCGGAAAATGGTTGTTTTCGATGGGCACTTTTCTCGGTAACACTTTTCAAGCCATTGCTGAGCTTGAACGGTATTTTTCCCCATTAAAAAACAGTGATTAACACACACAACTCGTTTGTATCCATTGTTTAAACAAGAACAAATGTAGCGTCACTTAACCTTCAATATCTCGACAACGACTGAACCGAATCTCATGAAATTTTTACACGTTTCTTTTGAAGGTTGGTACTACCGAAAAGCAAAGTGGCATGGCATTGACGGCGCCATATGTGTCTCAGTCCCGGGACTTAATGACCTATGTGTTAAATTCTTGAGAATTTAAGTTAGGGTTATATAACGGCGAATATGACAGAATTTAGGAGAATTTAAGAGAATTTAACAATTTGTGATTTTTAACAATATTTGTATTGTTTACGTTATTTGCATAGTTACATATAAGTTATTTACGTATATGAATATATTTATAAATAAAGAAAAATACAAAGAAGAAGTTTTACTATTAAAACATTGAAAGTTTGTATTGCAAACTATCTACATTTGAATTTACCGCCAATTTATCAAAAATTGAGTTGAAATTTGAGGTTATGTTGACCTTAGATCGTTCTCATAAATTCTCAAAGAATTTATCCGCCGGTTATATTCTCGGTAATATTCTCATTCTCGTTACCGTTCTCAAAGTAATCTAACCGACTCAGAATTCTACTTCTATTTTGACATTTCTCTACAAATTTGATTTTCACAGGTTTGTTGACATTTTGACGATTGAAGCTCTTTGGCAAAGTAGAAAAACAGTTCATATTTTATACTTGCGATTGACTATATCGTTCCTAAGGGGTACATTTAAACTTGAATCAAAATTAAAATTGTAATTGTAAGCGAAAGAAAAAACACAAAACTCCAAAGAGAGCTTAATTTTACGTGATGTTGCGTAGCTTGTAAGAAAAGGAAATATATTGTCCAGTTACTTCCAGCAGGCCACAGGCCAGAGTATTATACTTTTTCTTTATGTTTCTTTACGTGATTCTTTATGTTTAAATAAGACCAATACATTAATGTCTTGTCGAACAAAAGAAGACTGTATTCGTACTGTTAGTAAATAAAATATGTTAACAAGAAATTCAAATCAGTTTTTTTTGCAATTATATGCCTAAGAATTTTATCTTTTACATAGTTGAATTGTTTTATATAAGTATAGTTTTCGAATATCATGATGTCCATCGCCTACTCATGTCAGTATTAAGAACTGAAACGACTCCACCACGAAAGTCTATCGGAACCTGTTCTGAATTCCAAATCGACTTAACGAACCAAATTGAAACCATTACATTGTCTATTTGGAATCCCGCATTGAGCCGAATAGATCCCGACCGCCTGACAACCAGTTTGATATTCCAAATTGAAACAATTTCAGTGTCTTCCTGGAATTCCGAACTGAGCCGCATAGATCACAAGCACCTATTAGCCAGTTCGGTATTCCAAATTGAAATCATTCCAGTGTCTACTTGGAATTCCGAACTGAGCTTAATAGATCACAAGAAACTATCAGCCAAATTAGTATTCTAAATTAAAACTATTTCAGTGTCTATTTGGAATTTCGAACTGAACTGAATAGATCACCACTGCATGACAATTAGTTCCGCATTCCAAATTGAAACAATTACAATGCCTACTTGGAATTTCGAACTGAGCCGAATAGACCACAAGCACCTATCAGCCAGTTCGGTATTTCAAATTGAAACCATTGCAGTATCTACTTGGAATTCCGACCTTAGCCGAGTAGACCACGATAGCGTGACAACTAGTTCGGCATTCCAAATTGAAACCATTTCATTATCTGCTTGGAATTCCGAACAGATTCAAATAGATCGCGACCACCTGAAAACCAGTTCGGCATTCCAAACTGAAACCATTCCAATGTCTACTGGGACTTCCGAACGGTGGCGAATACATCACATCCGTCTAACAATCAGTTCGGTATTCCAAACTGAAGCCATTGCAGTGTCTACTTGGACTTCCGAACTGAGCCGCATACATCACGACTGCCTCACAAACCGGTTCGGCATTCCAAACTAAAACCATTCCAATATGGAAAGAATGTCATAGAGATATCTAAATTGAGTAATGCACTTTCCTGACGTCTGACGCTCCTTTGCCAATTATCTCGTGATTCCTGACAATTTTTACGAGAGGATCTCCGCCATTCCATTCATAATTCGCGCTTGTGATCTATTCTGCTCAATGCGGAATTCCAAATAGACAATGTAATGGTTTCAATTTGGTTCGTTAAGTCGATTTGGAATTCCGAATAGGTTCCGATAGACTTTCGTGGTGGAGTTGTTTCAGTTCTTATGAATGGAAATTATGAATTCCATATCCGCCAACTACAGTTTCCATCAGTTTGGCCCGTCTAGTTCAGGCGGCCAAAACCGAAAAGTCTCTGGGTCGTTTTTGTGTGCGAATCCCATTGCGTTAGTGGTGTGCACCTGAAAATCCAAATTTTTTATTTCTAATCTTTGGAATCTCATTAATCATTTTTCTCTGAAATGGTCCCATAAGTGTTGGAACGGGGACCAATTAAAGTGGAATTGAAGATTTAGAAAATTCTGCTTATTCCAGTTTCAATTGACGTACAATTGAGGATTTAGCAAATTCTGCCCACATGGTTATAATTGCAGTCCGAATTATGGTTTAGCGAATTCCGCCAATTCAGTTCCATTGTATGTACAATTCAGGATGTAGCAAATTCGACCCATCCAGTTTTTTTTTGATGTGCGAATTCTTTTACACACTTACACGGAACGTTGCAAGAATTATTCACCATCTCAACCTCATCATATCTCGAAACATTTAAATAAACCGGTAAGTCGTAATTAATCAGTTTCTTATTTCATTTCCCTAACTCCTTCGCGCCATAATATATGAGTTCCTTTATTTTAAGGTACTAGCCAAGGATTAGAAGGGGCCTACTCGTCTTCAGTCGGCTTCCTGTGTTAACGAAAATTCTAAGTAGTTAAGAAGTCTTAATTGTAATTGTTTATAATAAATTCTTAAATGTTATTTATTGGTTACTGTTTCCTCTTATTTGTGCGAGATCTTAAATCTCATCTAAAGAAAGGAACCTAATTAAAAAGGATGGTATTCACGTATTATATGATGTAGCAAGGGTATACAAACCTAGCAACTAATTAAATACAATATAATTAAATTATTAATATGACTGCTATGATGCCAGAATTATCCCTGTTCACGTAGGCGTTATGGCGCGTATGCACGCTCTCTAGTGTCAGAAATAGCCAGAGCTTTAGCACGTTTCGTATCAGTCATTGCGAAATCAAGCTGCCTACCTCTCGAAAAATGGATATGTATTGAGACCAACCGCGGAAACCAGGCACCTTCTGAGAGATGATCGCGATTTCAGGACAAGGAAGAACATTAACATCCAGGTTTCTCCGAAGCTCCAAGATCTGGCTGAAATGGATGCCTCCCTTCGTGAGGATATCTCAGATGTGTCAGACCAACTGAACGAGAAGACTGGATGGGCAAGACAGAATGCATCCCATGTTCAGTGTGTGATTGACTACATAACATCTGGCAGACCGTTCACGGAAAAGGTTCGAAAGTTCACCCAAGAACTGAGGATCTACCATCACACACTGAACAAGTCAAAGCTGCTGACAATCAGGCAGCATATTGTTGACAAAATACGGGTGTTATCTACCGCAAGGAGGCGAATACAGAAGAGGGAGTGATGCGTCAGAGAGAATCAACAGCCCAACGAGGTAGAGACCTTTTTAATAGAGGTATACAAGATCCTGAAGACATGGAAGTTGAAAGAAAATACTTTTAATATCACCCGATTCAAGGAGTTTTGCGACAACCTCATAAAATCTAAGAAGGAATGTCCATCAATCGCTGCCGAAGAGGTGAAAAAAGGACTTATGAACAAGAAGAGCTTTTCCGCTGTAGGACGAGATGGTATCAAGAACTTCTAGTTGAAGAAGTTTACTTCGACACACAAACATTTTGCTCGCATATTCACCTAATTTTTAAAGTCGAAAACGCCCATTTCACAGTGGCTGCCCAGATAACAAAATGCTTGCAAAATGATGGCGTATCCGCACGCATATCTGCGGATCAATCCGCACAATGTGCTCTCACCTAATGAGACATATGCGTCATCAATTGAGGCTCAAATCGCTCGCACGTTATGACAGTCATAATCTGCGTCACATATCACTTGCAAATTATGATTCTTCATTAGAAATCTTACAAATTTATATTTATGACTATTATTATTACGAAATAAAAGGAAAGTAATTAATTTGTTAAAAATTTTGTTTAAAGAATTAAAAACAATACGTGTTTTCACGATTGTGAAACTTTACGCAAACATACACACATTTATCGCACGACAGGGCGATGAGCAGAGTTTCTTTAATGACAATTATTTATTTAAATTATAAATCAATAATTTATTTTGCAACAGGAGCAACGCACGTATAATATACTTAAAAATTTTCAACTTTTTCAGTATTTTATTAATAATCCAGCCACCACTAAATATATACTTCTGTATGCACTGCGAGGTCTAGACAGATTACTTTATACTTTTTTTTAAAGTTAGCCGTTAATTTTTTCAATAAGTTTTTTTAAATAAATACAGTATTTATAAAAAAGATTCAATTATTTCAATTAAGAGTTTCACATTTTTCCGAATTTTGAGGTTAGGAATATGGAATCACCAAAAGGGGACAAAGAAGTATGGATATATTACTTATTCGTTTAGGATTCCCAGTCGGCAAAAAATTAAAACACATCTTACGACGTCGTATGTCCGTGTCGCAAAGATGACGTAAATTCATCTTTGCGACATTAAAATGTCTTAAAGAAGTGTTAAAGATATTTTTACGACACGGACATAGGACGTCTTTGCGACGTCGTAAAAATGTCGTGGATGTCGTAAAGACGTCCTCCGTTTTTTTGCCCACTAGGATTAATCAATTCAAAATTTAGGTAGTCACCATGTGTACGTTAATATTACACTGATGTTATAGCGAAAACGCACCAAATAAATATAAGAGGAATTTCAACAATACACAGAAAGCACGCGAGAACACTCCAGAGCTGTTGCCGAAATTTAGTCGAAATATATGTCAACATAGAACATATGTCAAAACTATATGCATGCGGTTTTGGGAGAGACGTTCAACTTCGTTGGTCAAATCAGCCTCCCATCTCCCACCATTTGATTCTGCTAAGCGCGCCCGCTTCATTCAAATTCGTAAACGCACTTGGTAATTTTTATTTCAAAAATAATAATTCTATTAATATAGAAATCTCCTTCATAATTATGTATGTAATACATCAAAAATATAATAATTACTAATTATTATATAATAATCAAATTTCAGATGTACTGTTTATATTTAAGAATTAAAATATAAATTTATAATATTACGAAGATTTATTTTTATTTTTATCGTTATATAATTGTAAAAATAAAATTCCATTTAATTACTTTCGCGGCAAACATTTATTTATTTCGTCAGGAATGTGCAATGCCAGTTTGTACACCAATTTCATATTTGCACGGAGAAAAAGGTCTAGTTAGGGTAACAAGGATTCTGGTTAGCCGTACTAGACAGTCTAGTAAAATATGAACCAACACGCTGTCTAGTTAAACACGCCAGACAGTCTAGTTAAACTCTGTCTAGTTAGAATTACAAGACATCTGGTATAAGTTACCAGACATCTAGTAAGGCGAATATTTCCATTGCTAGCAGTGCTAACTAGCTGTCTAGTAAAAGTAAGCAAACGTTGAGTTAGGCTTACATCTCCGTGTTTAGGTAGTTTAACTACTTTTCTGGTAAAATTTACCACATGTACAGTATTGGGAAATAGTTTTTTTAGGAAAATAAGTATGTTTTCAGGATCTTTAAGATAGGTTTCAAAATTTAAACAGCACAATAAAAATGATGTTCGTTTATTAAACACCGGCCAAAGGTATGAGTTTATATTACTCGAAGAAATCGCACGGCCTGAAGCATTATATTGAGAACAACATGGCGGCTACACTGCAGAAAAATGCAGTTTACGTTTCTTGAAATATAGCCTTGTAAGAGAAAAGGTTCCACAAGTTCAACAGATTATCCACTGTATCGTCACGGAATTCACTTATTTCAATACACGCAAATAGAAGCAAAAATAAAAACACGTCGCTTCTCGCTTCTTGCAACTCTGAAAATGGCCGGAATAACGCACGGGACACAGAAATGCAAGAGGCTGGAAGAAACTGGAGGTGACGACTCCGAAAATTAGGAAGCAGGCTAGAGGGAGAGAAAGTGTCGGTAAAGGGTGTAGGAGGGAGCACTGAAGGCAGTAAAAGAGTAGTGGGGGGCAACACGCTACTAGATGTCTAGTCATGGACACTATTTGCCATAACACGACGTATCGGTTAAATCTACTAGACTACTTACAAGACATCGAGTAAGAGTAACGAAACTTCTGCCTTAAATTTACTAGACGCGCGTAACTAGATTCATCTAGTTGGCCCAACTAGACCTTTTTCTCCGTGTGTTGAAAATTTAACCTTTATAAATTCAAAAAGTCAATACTATATATTATTATTATTACTTCTTCAAGATGTTTGACAACTATTTTGCCTTTATGATGCCGTCACATGTGCGTCGCATTTTGCTCACATTTTGTGAAGGCATATGTGATAGCGAAATGCAAGTCATAACGCGCGCAGCCACGTGCCCATCATTCCATGATGGCGAAACGGACACTCTCTTGCACGCGCAGCATGAGAATCACACAGTGCATGTTATGTGCATATCACAATTGTTATCTGGGTGGTGTAAGGAGGCACTATATTTCTATCGAAAAAGGCCATTCGTCTAACCCAGAGAAATACAGGCCAATAACTTGTTTGAACAAGCTGTATAAGATCTTTACAGCTATCCTGAACGACAGGATTGTTCGAAGAATTGAGCCTATGTGAAGGGAGATGTACGTGTAACGTGGCTCGAAAAAAGATGTACCTGGCTCCAATTATCCTGGGTACCTCAGCGGCGACACTAATCATCGCGAGCATAAGGTCACTTATGTATTTTATATGGATGTCCTCAAGATACACAGGAGAGATTGGTATGGACTTTGAAATGAACTAGTATTCCAAGATTATGCTGAGGCGAGGATGGATTACTGAGGTTCCGAAAGAACCTGAGCTTGTGGATATGAATGTTATTAGATATCTCGACAATGAAAATACCTATAAATACCTGAGCGTGCCTCAAAGCCGCATTCAGGACGTAAAATATGTGAAGGAATCTCTTCGAAGCAGATACAAGCATCTTCTCCGACAGATTCGGACTTCAAATCTGACGGCGTTGAACAAGGTATCTGCGACTAATATGCTTGCCATCTCGGTTCAACTCTACTTGTTTGGGGTAGTTTAATGGACGAGAGACGAGCTTACGGCCCTTGATATCACCACGCGTAAGATCATGCATGTGCATAAAAGCTTGCACATCAATTCGTCCGTTCCGCGATTATACATCTCACGCCGTCAAGGCGAACGCGTACTCCATTTAGATATCTCACTTCTAAAAGCCGAAGTAAAGAAAGCGGACGTTAAAAACTTTCACCAGCAGCTACTCGACAAGAAAATTTACGGAAACCTTTACAGAAATGTAAAAGAGGAATCCTTGTCGAAGAAACAAACTTTTGCTTTTCTCAGATAAGCAACACCTCAAAAGGAAGCTGCAACGACTATACCAAAAATATTCGGTTAAAGTAATTGTCCTTGTGATCGGTCCTCTCGGAGGTGCGAAACTATCACTATTTCTTAAGGTGAAACGGTAACTTCCTCCGATCGGTTTGTGCAAAAAAACTCGCAAAATAATGCATGAATTGAAATAATTTTTTTTGCATTGTAAAAAGGTAACCGAAATCTATGGCGGGCTTCTCTTAAAAATCCTAATTATTAACAAAAAAAAATTTTTATAAACAAAATATTAGATTATCTAATTCCGAAAATTTTGTATGCTCAAATAATGAGAAGCCCGCCATGCGGCAAGTAATAATGAACATGTAATGAGCGAAAAAAGATTGATTTATTCACTTATTTAAGCACTGTTTTGCACAAACCAAAGTAAAATAAACCAAGCAAAATAGTGTAGGAAAACCGGTTTTCTAGTTCCTGGATTCACCGCCAGTTGTCGCTGCTGATCTATTCTTATATATAATATAATATATATATAAATATATAACTAATTTTCTTTATTTACGGATTAATGACCTCGTAATGTATAGTTCAATATCTTTTCAATTCATTTTTCAATATTTATTTTATTATTAGAAATAAAAATCGAATTTGAACCTATCTTTGCAAAAACTGTAATGTCGGTAAGGTCGGGGCATTACTGTAGACCTCTAGCGAGTTGAAACTTCTTCTCATGATCGTACGTTTGCAAAATTATAACGTTATATCATAACATCGCTACATTTCTAAATTTATTGCACGATTCTAAGCTCATTATAGTGAAAAAAATTTTAAATGGTGAAAAACTAATTTTACAATGTATTCTCGACCAATTATGGCAAGCTTCGCAGAAGAAAAGTTTAGCTTATGCAAAAATACTCTTAGAATAATGCGCAAATTACACTTTTGTTCATTGAGTATTAAACATTATATCAATTTTCATAGCGGGCGTCTCTTAGAAAATAATTTACATTGAAAACAATATATTTTTTATCATCATGAAGTTATTGGTCTAGAATAAAATCATCTCTGCGTGAAGGCTTTGTAAAAAAGGAGTTTCGTTTATGCAAAACTACGGTTAGAATAATGAGAAAATTGACTTTTTGTTTATCATATATTAAATATCGTGACAATTCTCAAGGCGGGCCTCTCTTAGAAAATAAAGTATATGAAAAAAGACATATTTTTTATCGACCTAAAGTAACTGATTCTCCATGGAATTATCTCAGCGTGAAGGCCTTGTGAAAAAGACGTTTCGTTTATGCAAACCCAGGGTTAGAATAATGAGAAAATTGACTTTTTGTGTATTAAATATT
>CAKNYM010042644.1:0-23647 GCA_932195095.1 Andricus curvator
AATGGATATACTTCCGAAAAGGGCATATGTCCGATTTTCTTCGGGCTCCGTGTACTTATGTATTTTGACGCGCTGATTACGAATATGATAGTGAAAATTGGCGACTAGTCGATTTTCATGGTAAAAACCATGAAAAACCCATAAAAATCATGTTTTTTTGCGTTTATTTCAGCTAATATGCAAAATAACAAAAAATATTTCAAATAAAAGTTGTAGATCTCATCGAAACACACTTTTTTTATTTAAAACATTTTTTCTTTCGAGTGATAGTTTTCGAGAAAATCAACGATATATCGATTTTTATTATTAAAACACCCATAAACCATGCTTCTTCACATTCTAAATGCATGGAATGGTCAACGAAATATTAAAGGGAAATGGCAAAGGGAATGGTTAAAGGAAATGGTAAAGAGAAATGGTAAAAGAAATGGTAAAGGGATATGGTATAGGGAATGGTAAAGGGAAATGGGGATAAACTTCCGAAAAGGGTGGACCTCCGATTTTTTTCAAAAGGGAGGACCTCCGATTTTTTGCGGGCTCCGCATACTTATGTATTTTGACGCGCTGATTACGAATATGATAGTGAAAATTGGCGCAAATTTGATTTTCATGGTGAAAACCATAAAAATCATGGTTTTTTGCATTTATCTCAGTAATGGTTCAAAATTCAAGAAAATGTTTTCAACAAAAGTTGTAGACCCCATCGAAATACACATTTTATGTGAAGCATTTTTTTATAGGAACGACAGTTTCCCAGAAAATCAGTAGTAAATCGATTTTTGTGACCAGTCACAGGGGTGCCCCCCACGGCGCTGGAAAGGGGGTGGGGTACAGCCTTACATTTTTTTTGTGACCGGTAGCAGGGGTGCCTTTCCGCCCCCACACGGCGCTGGAAAAGGGGTAGGGATACGACCTTACATTATTTTTGTGACCAGTCACAGGGGTGCCTTCCCGCCCACCCACACGGCGCTGGAAAAGGGGTAGGTGTAGGACCTTACATTATTTTTGGGACCAGTCACAGGGGTGCCTTCCCGCCCCCACACGGCGCTGGAAAAGGGGTAGGGGTACGACCTTACATTATTTTTGTGACCAGTCACAGGGGTGCCTTCACGCCCCCCCCCACGGCGCTGGAAAAGGGGTAGGAGTAAAGGGAATGGTAAAGGGGAATGTTAAAGGAAAATGGTTAAGGGAATGGCAAAGGGAATGGTAGAAAGAATGGTAAAGGGAATAACAAAGGGTATGGTGAAAGGAAATGGTAACGGGAAATGGCAAAAGGAATGGTAAAGGGAATGGCAAAGGGAATGGTAAAGAGAATGGCAAAGGGAATGGTAAAGGGAATAGTAAAGGTGATGGCAAAGGGAATGATAAAAGGAATGGTAAAGGGAATGGTAGAGAAAAGTGGTCCGAGAAAAAAATTGGAGTGGGAGTAGCGCTACCCCCACTCAGAGGAATAACTTGGAGTGGGAGTAGCGCTACCCCCACTCAGAGGACTAAATTGGAGTGGGAGTATCGCTATCCCCACTCAGATGAAAAACTTGGAGTGGGAGTAGCGCTACCCCCATTACGAGAAACAGCTCGGCAGCGAACGTTACTCGCAATAACGTTATTCTTTCTTGTCTCATCGTATTAGAAATCTCTCTCTGTAGTAGCATTTATTCACGATACATAATTTACAATCGTTGCTTACTCGTCGTTGGCGTCTAAATAAAAAAAAAAGTATGGACACAAAGTATAATATTTTCAAATTGGGCACAATTTTTCAAAGTCGGGAAAAAACCCTCGAGTGGTTACGTGAAGTGGAACTTATTCCACGTGAAAGGTACTGTTTGAAACACAAGAAAACACTAAAAGCCTCCGAAATGTACCTAACGTGTGGTAAATTTATTTGCCCAAAATACGGTAAGTACAATCATAGTTTTACGGTAGCAGAAGACACGTGGTTTGAAAGATGCCACATTTCTGCGTCAGCTTGTATGCTGATAACATACAGCTTTGCAATAAACTTGAATTTTAATCAGACCATTCGAGAGTGCAGTATCATTGATGATCAACAAGTATCTACGGAAACTGTCTCAGATCGGTTTTCCTTCTGTAGAGAAGTGTGTATGGTTGCTCTCGACCAAACATTTGAGGCGGAAGGTCAGTTTGGGGGTATTGGCGAAATTATTGAAATAGATGAGTGCAAAATAGGTCGTCGAAAGTACGAAAGAGGGCGTGTTGTGGAAGGTTCCTGGATCTTAGGAATGATTCACCGGGGACATGCACACAATTATAGGTTAGAAATTTGCCCTGATAACAAAAGGGATAAAAACACCCTAATAGCTTTAATACAAAAGCATGTAGCCCCCGGCAGTGAAATCCACACTGATTGCTGGAAAGGCTACATCGATTTAGAGAACTATGGTTATGAGCATAAAACTGTAAATCATTCCGAAGAATTTGTAAACAACGATACCGGGGCACACACGCAAAATGTTGAATCCTCCTGGCGTTGGATGCGTCGATTTTTGTCTCGAGGTGGAGTCAAAAAAAATAACTTAGCCGATCACCTTTCTGAATTTTTGTGGCGGCGTCGCATCCAAAAACTAAATACTGATCCTTTTCTTCAACTGATTCGCGACTTTAAAATTTGCTATCCGGGAAAGGACAAATAAACATATTGTTTATTTACAATAAAGAACAGAAAAAAATTAAAAAATTAACAAAAAAACGTTAAAAATATTTAAAAGAAACTCCAACCTTCTCGCGGTGAAGAGCTTCAGTAGGCACCAAGCCGAAACTAATGGAGTTATGAATTCACGTATTTCATACAATTTTTAACGTGAAAAATCGATATATCGCTGATTTTCTCGAAAACTATCGCTCGTACGAAAAAATGTATGCAATGAAAAAAGTGTGTTTTAATGAGATATACAACCTTTATTTGAAACATTTTTGTTTATTTTTCATATTAGCTGAGATAAACGCAAAAAACCATGATTTTATGGGGTTTTCATGGTTTTTCACCATGAAAATCGACTAGTCGCCAATTTTCACTATCATATTCGTAATCAGCGCGTCAAAATACATAAGTACACGAAGCCCGAAGAAAATCGGACATATGTTCTTTTCGGAAGTACACCCAAAATAATTAACATATATGTAACTATATAGAACTTACCACGATTGTCCTAAATGAAAACAGCATCCAATGATGGTTAGATCGTCGAAAACGTTATTCAGGCTCAAATGGATCGAAATTTCAAAATCTATCACAAAACTTTTCGGTTCCAACATTTTTATTCCATTCATTTGACACTTTTGCACTAAAACACGAAAAACCTCAGCGTACGTGCTTTCTTTTTTGTCTTTCAATAAGCAAAATATGAGAGGCACATAAAATCCGTTACAAAAACTGTGCAAGGGGAATAGTAGTAAAAAGAACTTGACACAAAATTCAAAGGTTCCGTCTCCCAGCAGAACTTCCTGATTTTCGGTTAAGAAATTTAAATTTGATATAGTGGAAAATATAACTATATTTCTCTCCTTGTCGTTGTGCAGGAGGAAGTTGTCGCCCTTTACATCTTTTATTTCAATTGAGTCCAAATAATCCTCTGTATCCTTCATAGACTTCGGCAGTTTTGATCCGTTGCTGGATAATTTGGCATGTGAAATATTATTACATATGTATTTCACATCCCTCCTCGTTAAAGTTTGGACCGAGTTTTCGTCTAATTCGCGGAAAATTAGTTTCGACGGTCTTTCGAAAAGGTGCTCATCTGCTTTTCTTTTGACACTGTTACTCACAGTGTGCCGTGTCAAAACTCGCTCCGTCAGGGATTCGTGGTCGTGCTCACCCTCTGCTCGCGAAAAAATTGGATCATTCTCCAGAGTATATATACTCATTGAACAATTTTTTTCATTGCACCGCCAACGCTGCTCACCTGTCGATTTAAGCACTCTATATTTGTAAAACTTGTAGTTGTCGACTACAAGAAGGACTTTTCCCCGTTCACTCAAAATAGTTTTCATTTTCATCATAAAGCCGACCGTTCCGCACAAAGTTTCAAATTAAACTGATTGAATTTTCAACTCAGGTCATAGATATTCCATAACTTTGGCGACAAAATGTTGTACTACATTACTTTGAGCAATATTGAAAGCTATAGTCGGCGCGCCAGGGCGACGCCACTTTTGTTCAAGGCAGGCCCATATAAAAGAATAGAAATTGGGTGTCAGATGACGAAAATGTAATTAACGGAAAATTTTGTGAAACTATAATAATAGGCACATCATAGTCGACGCGTCGGGGCGACGCCAGTTTTGTTAAAGAAAGACTTATATTATAAATGAATGTTCCAAGGCAAATATAAGTGAAAAAAGTTATATATATATAATATACTATATATAATATATATACATATATATATACATTATATTTCGACAAGTTTATTATATATATTATATATTATATTATTATATAAGTTTTTTATAATAGTTATTATTATTATATATATATATATATATATATATATATATATATATATAAAGTTGCACAATGTGAAAAATGTTAATTTTTCAAACCTTTCAAAAAGAATGTTGAGAGAAAATATTTAAAAAAATTGATAGCGCTATTCGATTCAGGTTAAAAAATAAAATAAAATCAATGAGATTCACCATTTTTTTATGAACTTAATTAGTGACCTTGCAATGAGATAATCTCAAAGTAAGATGTGTACATGATCTCTATCAAAGAAAAAGCTTCTATGCTTAAACTTTAAAGGAATGGTATTGATTATTCAATTGAAAAAGAATTGATGCTTTTAATAACCAATTTATCAATTAAAAAGTGTTAAAAGCTTCGATTTATACGCGTAAATTATTGAGCGTTTGAATTACACAAATTTTAAAAGTTGAAAATTCAAAATTATTCCACTTTGAGTGTTTTTTGCAGTTCAGTTTTTATAACTTTGAATGACAAAAAATATGGCGTTTAATCAATTGCTATATACTTGGAAAAAAACGCCAAACGTAAGTTTTTTGTTGTTTAATGAGGATTAATCATTACTGTATTTTAATATTCTACCATTCCTTTAAAGTTTAAATACAGAAACTTTTTCTTTAATAGCATTATGTACAAAAAAAGTACAAAATTTGAATTGAAAAATGAAAAAAAAATTTCCAACTTAAAATTAATTATGCACAGCTGAATCTTCAGGAAAATTCAAATATTGCCAGTTAAGTAGGTCAGTGCAGTATAGCAAAGTAGAAAGAGAGGACCACTCAAATCTAAATGGGCGGAGTTCTTGTGCGCCCACCTAAATGATACCGTGAGCGGAATTCAGGAAGAAAATGAAGAGGGCCCGAAAGCTTGCAGGTAAAATCCTGACCGTGAGCGGAATTCGTATGCACCGAGCAGTTCGGCTGAGTCAGGAGAAGCCGTGTAGTGGGGGAACCGTTCGCAGGTCCGAGCGCGGAATTGTCATCTGCCACATGGCGTCGATGCCGCTCAAAGGGTTAAGCACAACCCGAAATTACAGTTTGTCCAAAAATGCACCAATCTCATAAGAAATATTTGTGAAAGTTATGCCAATTCTCTTCATATCAGGTAAAAATAATTCCCCTGAATAAGTAAATCTCATATTACCAATATGCCAGTGTTGTCCACCATATTTCGTAAAATGTTATCGCAAAAAGAGGAATCCAGTTTATTGAAGATTAGAGTGGCCCAAACATTTTTTTTCGAATTTTCATGCATATCGCCCGGAAATTTGTTTGAATCCACAGAAAAATAAATCCATTTTTTTTGTGTTGAAAAAAATGGTATATAGGGGTGGCGCAAGACCTATGAACATTAACCCTTCGAGTACACACTGGATCAATTTGACCCACGAAAAATTGAAAAAGTTACCATTTTTTTCGTAAAATTCAATTTTCAAACAAAACAAAAATTTCGTGAATATTTTTAAGTATGTTAACGACTTTAAAGACACTTATAATACTTATAAATTACTTTAAAATACTTGAAAGTATACCTCTAAATTTTAGCATGTAAAAATGTTCAGTAGTTGTGAAGTTATAGATGATCAAAAAGTGAACAGGGTCAGATTGACCCAGAGTGTAGGAGATGTTCGAAAAATTAGGTGTGTACTCGAATGGTGAGCACCTATTTCCCATAAGAAAAAAAAGACGTTTTTGTAAATTTTATTCAGAATCGTCAATATTGTGTGAATCGAGATAAAACTCAACATATCTCTTCACAATAAGCCATAAAATAACGAATAATATATTATTTTCTAAATATCACCTCCATAAGTCTGTTTCATAGGGTCCCAAAAAAAACCCCATAACTAAAAAAATGGGTTTTGCAACTTTTTGGAGCTAATTATAATTGTTTTGCAGCTTTTTTGTTGCAAATTGTTTGTAATACATGAAATGCTACTACATACTGATAATTAGATGTTTACATACATTGTTTAAACAATTTATCACTGTTTTTAATAATTTTCTCTCAAAATAGTGTTGGAAAATCACGGTTTTTTTTAAATCTCCACTTTTTGTCCAATTCTCAATCAGAGTGAAATAATACTCAATTAATTTTGACAAAAATAATTTTTTAAACAATTTATTATTATTGGTAATAATATTCTCTTAGAATAATGCTAGAAAACTGCAGTTTTTTCAAAAATGTTCTACTACTTTTTATCTCATTTTCAATTAGCCTGAGGTGAATAATTACTTAAAGTTAACAAAATTAATTTTTTAAACAATTTTGTATTACTGTTAATGATATTTAATTTGAAAAATGCTAACAAGTTGCGGTTTTTTCTAAAATTGTTAACTATTTGTCTACTTTTCACTTCAAGTGAGTTAATGATTAATTCAACTTAGCAAAAATAATTATTTAAACAAATTATTATCTTACAACATTCACCTCAAAAGTTGACGTTTTCATGCTTCTAAATTCTGCCTAAAGGATCTTATTTTAGCAGACTGTATGCGAACAATTTTCGCGCATGCGCAGTTTGAAGATGGCTTACTTTAAGCACGGGTGAAAGAGCAGCGCATGAAGCACTTTCGAGATGAGGTACTTTAGACACTGTCATAGGTAACTTTAAACACTGGCTAACCTGAAACTGAATTTTCAGGTTAAATTGTTAATATATATACTCTCTACGATGCATATGATCGGCCAGAATGCCTCACCGTGGTGACTGCACTGAAAAAAAATCTTAGTAGATTTGACTACTTTTCAACTAAGTTGCTTAGTTCCCTAAGGCCCCAATGTCACTTTTGTAGTCAAACTAATTATGTGATATATAGTTAAGTGAAGTAAGAAAAGCAGTCGTTGTAGCTAATATTTGTGGTTGATTTGACTGAAGTCAATGAGAATTGGAACAAGTAAGATTTAGGTAGTAAATCCAACTACTTTTCTTAGTTCCCTAAAGCCCCAATGTAGTTTTTGTTGTTAAGTGAACTGTAAGGAAGTAGTTAAAGTAATTAAGGTTAACAGTTGATTTAATTAATTTTCTTAGTTAGTTTAACCAATTCTTTAGTTATTTTAACTGATATTTTCTTAGAAAATCCAACTACTTTTCTTAGTTACCTGACGCCCCAATGTAATTCTTGTATTTAAGTGAACTGTAAGGAAAGTAGTTAAAGTGAACGAAGTAAATAGTCATTCTGATTGATTTTCTTAGCAGGATTAACTAACTTGAATACTGCTTTATGCAATATTTTTTTAGTCAATATCAAGATTTCTTTGTTCCCTGCCCAAATATAATTTGTGTAGTAAACTATACTTATAAAAAACTATGAATATTTATAGGTATAATAATGATACTCTGAATATAAAAGAAATCGTATATGTTCGAAAGAAACAAATGTTTATTTCAATTAGCGGTATCGGAGCACGTGCTGGAGCCGGTAACGCATTATTATTTGGCTGTTCGCTACTCTGGTCCTAGGGAAGCTTGACCTCAGAAACCTCGACGTCTTTCGCACTTGTAGCTGCATATTTTTTTAACTTTTTCACTTGAAAGCGACGAATTTATTAAACGTGGCGAGGTCTCCAATCTCATGAACCGCACGCGAAGAAAAGCCGACCGGCAAGACCGTTGCAAGTCAAGACCTTCCAGAGCGCCCTAGCGCAAGCGCAGTACGTGTCACATTTAGCATTTCATATTTTCAGGGCACATTTAGCATATTTCATACGTGGCTGAATTGAATTATAGTTTTAAAAATATCGTGCAATAATTAAAATATAAACTTAACAAAGTTGGTAAATTTTTTCATCTAAAAATGTTACTAAACATAACTATGGCTGTGTGTTAGCAAAAAGATAATACATTTTACTATTTTTCGGCTCAACTGCTGTTGTATGGTAAATGTAACTACTTCCATTTTACCAACAGAACTGCGGTTCTGTTTACTGTTTCCGACTTGTTAACTTAACAACGAAGATCAGTTATTGTTACTCATTTTCCACAGTTAGTTGCATTTTGAAAGTAGTGTAACTGTTTCAACTAAAAGTATTAATAATCCCAGCTGTAGTTGTATGGTTGAAGAAAAAATGGTAGATTTTACCACTTTTTCCGCTTTTGTCCCTACTACTATGGTGTAGTAACTTCTACTGTTTCTGTTTACTGACAGAACTGCGTTTTATTTTACTGTTAATGACATGTTATTTTTACTACATATTCAGTTAATATTACTACTTCGACGTAGTCAGTTCTACTACTTAATACTTGTTATCCTTTTAACTACCTAAAATAGTAATTTGAACTACTATGTTTTAACTACAGCAATAATGGTATTATCCACTAAGCAATCATGGTTAGTTTAAATAAGAAAGTAGTTGGATTTACTACTTTCCACTCAACTACATGACTTAGTTGAATATTTCGCAAGCATTTTTTTCAGTGTGGTCGAATTTTATTGGCCAATCAAGTCTTTTTTTTTAAACCCGGGAGGGTGGAAAGCCAAATCGGATTGGTATTATATCCATTGTCCCTATTGATGTTATGAGGGTGTTTTAAGATTTCGATTGCTTCTCTATAGAGATATGTTTTATTGGAAAAATATTGTGCGTTTTTGCGATGACGGTTGTTTTGTCAAATAAAATGCTATGTCCTGTTTCGATATGATGCTAAACTAGTGCTGATTGCGTGAAATGTTTTAGCCTGACTTTACTTTCATGTTCCTTTATACGTTGGCTCACCATTCTCCCGGTTTCTCTAATATAGACTTTGCCACAAGAGCAAGGGATTTTATATACTCCCGGATCACTGAGAGGTGCCTTTTTATCTTTAGGGTTGTTTAGAAGTTGTCCTGTTTTCGCAGGTGGTTTAGATATGGTTTGGATGTTGTGTTTGTGGAGAATTCTTCCTTTTGTTCTGTGTTACCTTGGATGTAGGGTAGGATGGCGGTCGCTTTTCTCTCTCTTTCTTTAGTAGGTTGTGTTGACTTGTTTTTTTTAGTGTATTTTATTATTGCTTTATGAATTTGTTTGTGTGATCGTTCTGTATTAAAATTAGTTTACCGTTTTGTAATATCTTTTGAAGGTTATCTTTATCTGTCACGGAGACAGCTCTGTATACAAGGTAGTTGATGACCCGTTAGAGTTGCACGTGTATGTATGTATGTTAAGAAGACTTCGTCAACCTCAAAAAATGTCAGTTTTGAAAGGATCTTCACGAGATGAGGACATTTTGTCAATTTTGAAAAGACCTTTACAAAATAAAGACATTAATTAATTAGGTTTCTAAGGTTCTTTTCAAGATGATGACTTTTATCTATTTTTATACTAATGATAGACTTTTGTCTTGATCTTTAGAAAATAAAGATATTTTCTCAATTTCTTCAAGATAAAAATCGTGTCATCTTAACTATTATTCCTTATTTTTAAGTTATTCATTTATTTTGAAATCAACGTGCTTCTGCCCTGTAGTACAGGTGAAAAATTATTAATCTTGATAACTGTTTATGGTTTTCATATACTTAATTACAAATAATTCACAATTTTAGAAATTATTTGAAAATTTCCATTCCAAAAATAATGAAGAAACGTAAATGTAAAATAAAACTCACCTACAATTGCTACAGCATCTTGAAGATTAAAATCAATTTCTTCCTTTGGCACCATATTGCTGTATTTTCCAAACCACGTTTTCTTTCCGAAATAATTAACTGGTCGGATAATTTCCAATTCGCTATAATATCCAAATTCCAAAAACTTTCGTAACACGCCACTATATTTAAAATTAATTGTGACAGAAAAGCTGTTGAGGAAAAAGAAATCTTTCCATGCTAAGGTTTGATTTACGTTCTTAATTTTTTTAAAGATTTAATTCCATTTATTTTCTACCATCATAAATTAAATAAAACATATAAAGTTTCCTATAACAAAGAAATGGAAAGAAAAGCGACATTGTTTTCTTTCTATCAATATAGATCATTTGCTAGATCCCTATAAAAAATTATGCTTCATCTACCTTTTTCCCTGAATTCATAATTTCCTGAATTTCCTTAAAACTTTTTCCCCTCGTTTCAGGTGCAATATAAAAAACGATTCCAGTTCCAATGGCACAGAAGGCAGAGAATAAGAAAAAAGTTTGAGAAATCCCAACAATATTAACAACAGCATGATATTGCAATTTTACCAAAAAGGCGATAGCGTCGTAACATACGTACGAAAAAGTTGTTCCCAAACCTCTCACATCCGGTGAAAACAATTCCCCGGAATAAACAAATCCCATGCTTCCAATTCCAGGATTTCCAACCACTTCGTACATCGTTATTCCAAAAAGAGGTACCCAACTAGCTGAAGATACATTCATCTTCATATTAAATTTCAAGAAAAAAAATATTCCCAGAATTCCCTGGGCTATGGTAGCTAAAACCCCGGAGCCAAGAAATAAGACTTTTCTATCCACTCTCTCAACAATTTGTGTGGACAAAAAAGAGCCTATTATTTTCACACCTCCAAAAACTAAAGTCGAATATTCAGCTGATAATGAAGGACTATAATCAAACATTTCTTGAGTGTATGCCATGATTGCCATATGACCAGAAAGACATTCAGTTGCAAAAATGAGACACACAATTATCAATGCCTTTCGATTGTTTTTCACATAAAACAAATTTTTTACTCTATTTACTTTTTCTTCCTTATCCTTCAAAATGTATAGAGTTTCTCGTTTCTTTTCCGAGCAATGGGAGGAATTGGGCATGAAAGGAAATGTTAGAATAAAAATTAGAGGTAAAACAATAAGCACAAGGTTCATTGTATTATATGGCAAGTAAGATCCAAGTAGCATGACAAAAAAAATTCCTGCATTTAGTGAAAGTTTGATCATAGCAAGGAAAATTCCCCTGCTTTTTTCATCCCCAATTTCGCTAAGATAGGTATTTGTTGCACATAAACCTCCTCCATATCCTATTCCAATTATTACTCTTGATATGCAAAGGACAATCCAGTTTCTGGCTAGGAAAATTGAAACAGAGGCTGTCATTTGAGGAACTGATAAAACAAGGAGGGTTTTTTTTCTACCTATTTTATCTATCATTAGGGCATTCGAAATATATCCTAGGATCATTCCCACATTTACGAGAGATGCAATCCACGAACTTTGAGTTTCAGATAGTGGAAATTGGGATCTTTCGCTGGTTAGGTGAGGCAATGCCGGTGACGTCCATGAGACGGTGCATCCATAGCCAATCACAGTGAGGGAGGCTATAACAATCCAAATTTTATTTTCATAGCTTCAGGCTTTAATATTTATATGCTAGAAACTACATTTTGCAGCAAAATTTATTAAGTGCTACATATTATTCATTAATAATAATGATAATCCACATGCGTTCACACCTAATGCATTCCGTTCGCAGCATGAAGTCGGTTTGCATCTAGATGATTTTGCTTTTTATACTTGTTTTTTTTTTAATTTTTTACTTTTATATTTGAAGCAATGAAAATTTTCCATATTCCTTAAATCCCTTAAGGTTTTCGCACAAGAAAATCCTTTGCAGTGCGCTGTAGACGTCTCACGGACGTGCCGTCCGCGCACGAACTCATAACGTCAACCAATCGCGTGCAACCTGTCGTGCTGCTGCGTTCCGAGGGGTGACGCACGCAAGTACCTCGCTACTTACACTAGTTCGCAACGCACTTGAGTAAGTGCTGCCACGAACCGTAGCAGTACGGCAGGTTGCACGCGATTGGTTGGCGTTATGTTTTCGTGCGCGGACGGCACGTTCGTGAGACGTTTCTAGCACACTGCAACGGATTTCCTTGTGCGAACACCTTTAAGGCGATGTGACGAGTGAGTCACGTGGCCGGATTCCTACCTTACTGACACTTTTTTTATTTGTTAACTTATTTTCACACGAATAGCCACATCGAGTTGAAAATTTGGGATAATAAATAAGAAGCACCAAGAAAGGTGGGTCTGGTCCTACATTTTTATAATTATGAAAAAAGTTTTCTTTACAAACAATTTTTTTGTGCTTTTTTCATGGTTATTAAATTTTAGGACCAGACCCACCTTTCTTAGTGCTTCTTATTCATTATCCCAAATTTTCAACTCGATGTGGCTATTCTTGTGAAAATACGTTTACAAATAAAAAAAGTGTCGGCAAGGTATGAATCCGGTAACGTGACCCACTCGTCACATGGCCTTAAAATATCTGAAATCCCTGATATCCTTGAATATTCTGAATTTCCTGAATCCTTCTCATGTTCTGGATTCTCTAAATTTCTTGAATTACCCAACGCTCTGGAATCCCTGACATTCTCTGAATTCCCTGAAAACCTTGAATTCATTAAATATTTGGAATTCTCTGAATTCCTTGACTTCTTGTCATCCTCCAATATTCTGAATCTCTGAAATGGTTTCAATTACCTCAATTTATTGTATATTCTGAATTTGTGAAATTCTCTGAATTCTCCTAATCCCCTGAATTCACCGAATATTCTGAATTCCTGAAATTCCTTGATTTACCTGAAATCCCTGATCTCTCTTAACTCTTTCAATGTCTTCAATATAATGTCCTTAAATTCCCTTAATGCTCTAAAATCCCTGAAATTCTATGAATTTCCTGAAATGCTCGAATATTTTGAATTTCTTGAATTCTCTAAATTCCTTAAATTACCTAAATGTTCTGGAAACCCTGAAATTCACGAAATTTCCTTAAATCCTTGAATTCCTTGGATATTCTGAATTCCTGTTATATTCGGAATTCCTTGACTTCCCTGGAATCCTTGAATTCCGTGAATATTGGGAATTCTCTAAATTACTTCACTTTTTTAAATTCTTACATAATCTGAATTCCAAAAATTCTTTCAATTCTCTGAATCCCCTGAATTTCTTGCATATTTTGAATTCTCTGAATTTCTTGAATATTCTAATTTCCTGAAATTCTTGGACTTCCTAAAACTCTGAGAATTTCCTGAATTCCTTGAATTCTCTGAAATCTCTGATTTCCTTGAATTTTCTAAACTCTTTCAATTCCTTGAATTCCATGAATTTATTGAAATTATGTAGTGGACTGAAATTCTTTGAATTCCTGAAATTCTTAGAATTCTCTGAATTTATTCAATTCCTAGAACTCCTTGAAATCCCTGAATTCTCTGAATTCCCTAAAAATTTTGAATGTGTTGAATAATGTGAATTACCTGAATTCCTTAATTCCTTTAATATGCTGAATTCTCTAAATTCCTTGAATATTTTAAATTATTTTAATATTCTGAATATGCTAAATTCCATTATTTCTAGGAACTGCCTGAATTCTTTGAAATCCTGGAAGAGTCCGGATTTCCTCAATTCCTGAAATATTCTGAATTCCTGAACTTCCTTAAATTCTCTGAATTTCCTGATCTTGAATTTCCTGAATTCAGATTACTTCAGGAAATTTCTCCAACTCTCTAAATTTTCAGAATTCTTGCAAATCCCTAAATTCCGTCGATTTATCTGACTCCCTTAAATATTCTGAATTCTCTGAAATCTCTCCTTCAATTTTTCTGAATTCTTTGCATTATTCTGAAGTCATCAGCATTCCGGAAATTACATGAATTCAAGGAATTTTTATGAATCAGAGAATTTAGATGAATTTCGATATATCAGGGAATTCAGAGAATTTCAGAAGATTTCAGGAATGTTAAAATAATTCGAAATAATTTAATGTAGTTTAGAAGCATTCAAAGCAATTCAAAAAAATGAAAAAGAATACGTAAGATTTAAAGAATGAGAAAGAATTCAAAAGATTCAAAAACAAAATAAAAAAATGTTGGATGTAAAATTAAACTATTCCTTTCAAATTTTTCTCAACTGATTGATTGTACAATTTAAAATTGGAATCATAGTAATCTTATTTCTATTTGTATAGTATTAATTGGCAATGCAATGTTTCCCGCGCGCTTATAATTGCTAATAAATAGAATAATGTCCCGAAACGTGACACCTCCCCTCATAGTTGAAACATGGAAATAAAATTGGAAACCCCCCATAGAGAGAAATACCAAAAAAGGATTTTTTTATCTTCGCGTTCAAATATAAAAACAATAATAATACAAAAAATCTCACCTATTATTCCAGCAGTGTATTGTAATATAAATTGATTATTTTTCTTTGTAGACATTGTTAAAAAGATATTTTTAGAAACTTGCATAAAACTTCCAAACATTTTCTCATCTTCAATAAACAAATATATTAAAAGCTCAATTATAATAAATTTCACAATCATCGAACTTGTTCACAACATGATGAATTGCGAATTGAAAATATTCTACTTTTTCCTCACAACATGCAACGCTTATCATGTCAGACTCAAAATAGCGCATTTTCTCATATAGCTCATACCTGGAACTGTTTTAGCAATCTTTCATATCTCACTTAAACTGATAGTCATCTTGAAAAATCTTAGACAAGAATTGAGTTCAAGTTTCAGAAGTCTAGTCTAACAATTTTTTTGAATATATTCTTTTTACCAAAAAATAACAAAAAAAGGTTCCAGAAGAAATTTCCATTCTTATATAGGTGGTACAAAAAATAAGAAAGTACTTGTATGGAAACAGAATGGTACCTTCTCAAAGAAATAAATTTTTCGAATAAGACCATCAGTGATCAAAAGATAGGGGACTTAAGGTCTAGAAAAAAATTATTTCCAAACATTTTTATTTTTGGAAAACCATCAGAATGAGCAAAAACTAACCAAAAAACTCCAACCACGAACATTGACGCTCAATTTTCCTATAGGACCAAAAAAGTATACCTCGTTTGACCATCAACGATCGAAAGATAGGGGACCTGAGGTCTATAAAGAAATTATTCACTAAAACTTTTTAACTTGCCGAAGATAGGCAAAATGAGAAAAGACTAACCAAAAAACTACAACCATGAACATTAACACTCGATTTTCGTATAGAACCAAAAAAGTATACCTCGTTTGACCATCAACAATCGAGAGCTGAGGGACCTAAGGTCCAGAAAAAAATTACTCATCAAAATTTTAACCTGCCGAAGATAGTCAAAATGAGAAAAGACTAACCAAACACTCCAACCATGAACATTGACGCTCAACTTTGATATAGGACCACAAAATTATATCTCGTTTGACCATCAACGATCGAAAGATAGGGTACCTAAGGTCTAGAACAAAATTATTTCAAAAAATTTTCATTTTTATAGAACAACAAAAATAACCAAAAATTAACACAAACTCCAACAACGAACATTGATGCTCAATTATCGTATATAACCAAAAAAATATACCTTGTTTGACCATCAACAATCGAGAGATAGGGTACCTAAAGTCTAGAAACAAATTATTCACCAAAATTTAAACTTGCCGAAGATAGTCAAAATGAGAAAAGACTAAACAAGAGAATCAAACCATGAACATCGACGCTCAATTTTGGTATAGAACCAAAAAAGTATATCTCGTTCGTTCATCAACGACCGAAAGATAGAGGACCTAAGGTCTAAAAAAAATTATTCACCAAAATTTCAACTTGCCAAAGATAGTCAAAATGAGAAAAGACTAACCAAAAAACTCCAACCATGAACATTGACGCTCAACTTTGGTATAGGACCAAAAAAGTATATCTCGTTTGACCATCAACGACCGAAAGATAGGGTACCTAAGGTCTAGAACAAAATTATTTCAGAAAATTTTCATTTTTATAAAACAATAAAAATAAGCGAAAATTAACCAAAAACTCCAACAACGAACATTGATGCTCAATTATCGTATAGAACCAAAAAAGTATACCTTATTTGGCCATCAACAATGGAGAGATCGGGTACCTAAGGTCTAGAAAAAAATTATTCACCAAAATTTTAACTTGCCGAAGATAGGCAAAATGAGAAAAGACTAAACCTAAAGAATCAAACCAACAACATTGACGGTCAATTTTGGTATAGGACCAAAAAAGTATATCTCGTTCGGCCATCAACGACCGAAAGGTAGAGGACGTAAGGTCTAGGAAAAAAATATTCACCAAAATTTTAACTTGCCGAAGATAGTCAAAATGAGAAATGACTAACCAAAAATCTCCAACCATGAAAATGGACGCTTAATCTTCGTATAGAACCAAAAAAGTATACCTCGTTTGACCATCGATAATCGAAAGATAGGGGACCAAAGGTCTGAACAAATTTTTTGCAAAATTTTAATTTGCGGAAGACAATCAAAATGAGCAAAAAATAAACAAAAAACTCTATACCCCTATCTTTTGATCGTCCCTGCTCCCAGTGGTACATTTTTTTCTCTAAGAAAATTACCCGTCAATTTTCATGGTTGGAGCTTTTTATTTAGTTTTTGCACATTCTGACTGTCTTCCGCAAATTAAAATTTTTGAAATTATTTCTTTTCATTTTCTGTACCTACCACCTAAATAAGCATCGAAATTTCTTGTGGATCATATAAATACTTCATTTAGTAAATACGAATACCTACAATACTCTCACATTCCACTTTCTCCTTTTCACTTTTTTCACTTTCTTTCCCGAGTCCATTATCCCAGATTTCCTTCAAAATCTTTTTTCTCGTTTCAGGTGCCAAATAAAAAACAATTCTTGCCTAATTATTAACGACAACTCGAAATTGCAATTTCACCAAAAATATTGTTTCATAAATTGTTATACTCACAAGAGGCAATCAATTCAAAAAGTTGTATTGATCATATTCCAACATTTTAAAAAGAAAAAGAGACAAGAAAAAGAGACAGAAATGGCTCAGAATCCATAACAATAACCGATGCCGCCTATGATTCTTCCTTTTCAAAGTGTAATGTAATTTGTTGCAACAAATATTTTAAAAAACAGGATGCTAATTGTGGAATTGCGAGTTATAAGAAAGTATTTTTTGAAATCAGAAACTCTATTATTAAGGGTATCGAAAGATATCCAATTGTAAAGCCAACACTATTCAAGGCTGCAATCCAGGCACTTCAATTTATAGTAACAGAAAATTATGATTTGTAGCTGATTAAGTTAGGAATTGGTGAACTTGTCGAAGCAAAAATCCAGGCTAATCCTGCTGCTGATAATTAAAGCTATAAGAAATATTATTCGCGGCTATCGTATTTTGCAAAAAAAAAACCAAAGATGAAGTTTACAACGATTCCAAGTGAAAGATTCGCTGCAATTAAAATTAACCTTGCCGGTTAAACTTTAAATGAATCAAATATATTTGTCCATTTTAACCTCTTCTCGATAATCTTTCGCCTTATAACACAACACATTTAAACTTTTGTTATTCTGCATGGGAGAATATACTTTAAGTTTGCACTCAAACAAGAATATTTTTCAACTCACCAGTCATAGCAGCCGCATATTGCAAAAAAGCAGACTTCCTTTTTTTAGTTTTTCTTCGAAAATCCTGGAACATTTCATGCTCGAGATTCGTCTGGGTCAAATTCTTTTCAAGCAAGGAACAATCCATGACTCCTCTCGATTTCTGTAAATAATTTATAAATTTTGTTCGAAAAAATGTCTTTAAATTAATTTCAATGTAAAATTGTTATGTGTGTATCGTGCAAATACCGTAACTTTGCAGAAGTATTTTGTTGCTGTATTTTAGTAGACTGACCGTCAATACAGAAAAAGTACAATAATCAATTCAAGATCAGAAACTTGTTTCTTGCAGCGGCGTAGCCAGGATTTTTCTTCGGGGTGGGGGGCTTGAGAATATCCAATGGGTTTGAGTTTATCATGGGATTTAATTGATCTTTAATCATTGTGTCTCACGCGTCATGGATGCTGTTGATGTTTTTTCTTATTCAATTGCCAGTAACCTGTTTAGCAATTTACTAATAAGAAACCATAAAAAAGAATATTTCCTTCATTTGCACAAGTCTCATGTAAAAACCTCTATTACAAAGGAAATAAAAGAAAAACATTGTTTTGTTTTTATTTTTTACTTGAATTCATAATTTCCTGTATTTTCCTTCAAACTTTTTTTCTCACTTCAGGCGCAATATAAAGAGAAATTTTAGTTCCACTGACACAGAAAACTGAGAATAGCAATTTCACCAAAAAAGTGATGGCATCGTAACTAACGGACGAAAAAGTTATTGCTAAACCTCTCACATCCGATGAAAATAATTCCCCGGAATAAACAAAACCCATGCTTCCAATTACAGGATTTCTAACCATTTCGTACATCGTTATTCCGAAAAGAGGTACGCAAATAATCAAAGATACATTCATCTTCGTATAAAGCTTCAAAGAATAAAACTTATTTCGAGAATTCCCTGCGCTATGGTAGCTTATATCCCGGAGCCAAGAAATAAAAATTTTCTATCCCCTTTCTCATTTTCTGGCTAGGACGATTGAAACAGAGGCTTTTATTTGAGGAATTGATAAAACAAGGAGAGTTTTTTTCTACTTATTTTATCTCTTATTAGGGCATTTAAAATAATTCCAGGATCATTCCCACATTTAGGGAAGATGCAATCCAGGCACTTTGAGTCTCGTATACTAGAAATTGGGAGTTTTCGCTGCACGGTGTGCCTGAACCAACTTTAAATGCAAGGTCATAACATTTCCAATTTTTTTGTTGGTTTCGATTTAGGGGCTCAAAAATAGTGTATAAAAAATTTTGAGCCAAATCCCCCAAGCCCTTTTTTAGAAAAATGTTTTTTAAGGGTGAAAAATAGAATTTTTCAAAAAATTTAATAAATTGATTTCTTTTCTGCATTTTATTGATGAAAAACATTATAAAATTTAAAAAAGAATCTTAAGACATTAAAATTTCAACTTTTCAAAATAAAACTTTATAAAAAATACAATAAATTCCTAAAATATAATAAAGTCTTTGAAGTACGTCTTGAAATATACCTATCATCATACATGCCTGTGTGAACACGACAACAAGACACAACAACACGTGAATGTAAACATTGATGAATTCTCTTACCTAATGTTAACATATCTAGAACAAGTTCCGAGAAAATAATTTTTGCAACCCATTAGTAGGCAAGATATCTTTGCCAATAGTGCATCGCGCAGTCTGCAGTTGTTTAGTGTTTTTGAATATTCTGACCAAGTGCGTTGTTGTGGAAAAATCGTAAAATATGTCTGCAAAATCTAAAGACCATGCTGGAACTCATGATGAAAACCGTGCGAAAATTTGCCTTCTTTGTCTTAAAAAAAAGAAACAATTGTTCAAGATTAGTAATCATTTGAAAAATCTTATTCAAAAGATTGTGAGCTATGATGCTGAAGATAATCGCCTCCCTGTAGTTGTTTGTAATGCCTGCAGAATCCTTATTTATCGTTCGGTCAAAAGTGATGAAACTAAAGTGAGTATAACATTACCAGATCATTCTACATTCAAATTAATAAATCAAAAAACCAGATCGAAAGAAGGTAAATTATGCGAATGCGACTTATGTAAATTAGTGAGAACACCAGGACACAGCAGTTTCGTAAAAAACACATCAGATGCGAAAGAAAGAAATAAAACAAGATACTGCAAAAAGTGCCATTCAGAATTAGTAGTAGGAAAATCACATTTTTCTTGCACACCGAAGCATTACGAACATTTAAAAGATCATATTATAAACGATATACCCCTAAAAGAAAAAGAACACTTGGTGTGTCAATTGATTAAAGTAATTTCAAATGAAAAAGCAACAAACGTTGAGGAAAATAAATCAGATAGAAATACTGTAATCGCTTTATCTCAGAAACATGGAAAGCCTTTGAAAATTTCTTTGACTGAACAGCAATCAGAAAGCAAAAAACGGAAGCGTGTTTCTGCTGAAGATGTCTTAAAAATTGGAACAAGTTATGGGCTTTCAACGAATCAAGTACATGGTATTACAGCAGCTCTTCGCGTCGCTACAAATGACAGAAAATTATTTCAATCAGATTTAAAACAATAATTAAAAACTTTGAACCATTCTCTTGATTTGTATTTCAGTATGAAAGAGTGTAATGTGATTAACACTAAAAATAACGATACTGCAACTACTGCAGAAACTTTAGTGTTTTGCAATGATGTAAAAGGATTATTTCAGTTTGTTAAAGAAAAAAGGGAAGTTGATGAAATTCATTTGAAATTCGGCATAGATAGTGGCGGAGGTTTTTTGAAAGTTTGCCTTTCGATGCAATCTTTGGAGGAATCAGAAGTTGCAAATGTAGAAGGTCGACAGAAGTATACCGAAGGCGTTGTCGGAAAAAAGTTTAAGAACTTTGGCGTCAAGAAATGACTACTGCTTGGACTAGTGGCACATACACAAGAGAAATATGAAAACGTTCTATTGATGTGGTCACTCTTGAAATTGAAGGATTTAAAAGGGACAATAGCAACTGATTTAAAACTTGCCAACGTATTAACGGGCATCATGTCACCTGCAAGCAGTTTTCCTTGCACATGGTGTACTGCATAAAAGCATGAATTAAGCACGTGTGGGGAATACAGAACTGTTGGAAATTGTAAGGAAAATTTGTTTGCGTGGCAAGACAGTGGAAGAAAAACATCATCTGCGAAGAAGTATAAAAATTGTACAAATGCTCCTATAATTTTCTCAGAAAACGCTAGAACAGAAATATTAGAAATAATTCCACCGCCAGAACTATTGTGAACAAAATGTATAAACACATGTTACTCGCGAGTTTGTACATGGGAGTCCAGCGTTCGCAGGTAATTCTTGCAAAATGCTGTTAGAAAAAATTGACTTATTACGTGGAATATGTAGCATTGGTTGTTTAAAATATGTAAGGTGCTTTAAGGCTTTTCAATCCGTCGTTGATTCTTGTTTTTCTTCAACATTAAACCCGAAATACGTAAATTGTATATTTGAGTTTGAGCGAAGTTACTGTGATTTGGATATTTCAATTACACCTAAAGTTCACGCGGTTTTTTTTCATGTCCCTGATTTTTGTTGTAAAGTTGAGAAAGGCCTTGGATTTTACATTGAACAAGCCATGGAATCTGTCCATTCGGATTTTAAAACGACCTGGGCTAAATATAAAGTTTCGAGCACACACTCTCATTACCCAAGTAACTTACTAAAAGCTGTACAAGAGTACAATGCCCGACATGTGTGAAAATAAAATTATTTTTTCTCAGTATTGATATGGACTGATATTATATTTATTTACCATATTTCGTTAAATAAAGTGAAAAAATAAAAGTGCATCACACTTTTTTGAAAATTTTTATTTTTAACCCATAAAAAACACTTTTCTCAAAAACGGCAGAGCTGGTGATGTCCATGACATGCTGCATCCATAGCCAGTCACAGTGAGGGATGCTAAAACAATCCAAATTTCTTTTTTAGCTTAAGTTTTCAATATTTATTTTCTTAAATCTACATTTTACGACAAAATACAGTAAGTGGAATTAGTTGACAATTAATAATAATAATCTACATGTGTTCACAGTTGTTTGCAGCTCATACATTCCGTTTGCAGCATGAACTCGGTTCGCTGAGATGCTTTTGTTTTATTACTCCTGTGTTATCAAATTGGTTCGTTTTATTATTTAAAGTTTAGAAACACATAATACGATACACGTTTTCCTTTGTTTAACTAAAGACGAGAATTAAATTTCCTTGAAGCCAAAAGGGATACAACAATATAAACAAAAGAAAAACGTGTGACGTATTATGTGCACGACCCCTATATTTGAAAGGAAAATAATAATGTTCAATTTACAATTTATTAAATTCTTTGGGATAAATTTGAAATCTTTGAAATCTTTTAACCTTTTCAACGCGATCGAAAGATACACGGAAAAAATTTATCCGTGAAGAAGTCACGAACTTGTAGCTAGGTCTCGGATACGAGCTAAAAAAATGAAACATTAAATCCTTATTTCTATGAGAAATATATGGATAAATTTCGAAGTTTCTTACGAACAGTTCGAATTTCCTACGAACAGTTCCTGAAAATTTCAGACTGAAATAAAAAGAGGAAAAATTTTATTTGTGCGATTTAATTTTATATTAATTTATAAATTCGCAACTCAGAAGATTCGAACCTCAAACACTGCTGACTCACCAAGTTTCTAAACATAAACCAGGAGTGCGTAAACACGCGCAGCCATCGAGGCCAAACAAAATAGGTATTATAAAACTTCTAGCCACTCATCCGACGAGCTCGAGGCACACATACGAGCGCACACACGCACCGCGCGTGTTTGCGTGGGCCACGTACAGGGAGACTTAGTTTCGAGTTCCCAGATTCGTCAGGCAAGCTCGTGAGTGCTCTGAGAATCTTTTCCCAATCACTCGTAATATTTTTGTAATTATTCACGTAAAAAAAAAGTGATGAACCGTTTTAGAATTTTCACATCGAGTTCGTCAATCTTTCTCAAAGTTCGTAGGTTATTTACGAAAATACATAAATATCCGATGAATTTTTCTCATATCCGAGACCTAGCTACTAGTTCGTGACTTTTTTACGGATAAATTTTTTCCGTGTATGGGACCAAAGGTCTAGAAAAAACTTATTTGCAACAATTTTTATATCTGGAAGGCAGTCAAAATAAATAAAAAAAACTCTAATCCCCTATGTTTCGATCGTCGCTAATCAAAGGTGGTACACTTATTTTTTTCTATACGAAAATTGGTCGTTAATGTCCGTGGTTGGAATTTTTTGTGAGTTTATGCTCATTTTGAATATCTTCGACAAATTAAAATTCTTCTAAATAATTTTTTTCTACATCTTCGCGCGGTTAAACTTAACGCAAAGCGCTGCACGCGCAGCGTGCAATGTGCCCACGCGGCGTGCATATTGTTTGTTATTTTTTAGTATAAAAAAATTAATTTAAAAAAATCTGATCATTATCTGTTTTTAAGAAACATACTCTTTTTCCCCTTTTTTGTTTTTTCGTTTAAATGCGAACTAAATTAATATAATTCAACCAGAAAAATCAACTATTTTTGATTGAAAATTCTACTCTTATATTTTTGGTTAGGAATTCATCTCGTTTGGTTAAAAATTCTAGTATTTAATGGAAAATTTTATTATATTGATAAGAATGCAATTGTTCTGTTAAAAAGTCATCTTTTTGGTCAGAAATTCAGGTACTTGAATTTAACTATTCCATTTTTAGAAAATTGATCTTCTGGGTTAAAAAATCATTTTTCGGGTTGAACTTTTTTGTTGAAACAAAAATATATATATATATATATATATATATATATATATATATA
>CAKNYM010042644.1:51827-79687 GCA_932195095.1 Andricus curvator
GAGAGTAGCAAGAGAAGCAAAAGAGAATCAAGAGAGTAGCAAGAGAAGCAAAAGAGAACCAACATAGTACCGACAGAATCAACGGAGAATTAATAGTTCGACTAGGGACTACATGAAAATTAAAAATAGTTCCTCAATTTATTACGGCAGTTTTGCACGCTCATGATTCTTCCCGTCCCATTAGGCGCTTCACCCCCGTGGTGGTACGTAAATATTTAACATTACATTTATATACGGGGAAGACATTTCAATCTTTACACCCCTCGCTTTTATTTATGATAACATCATTATTATTATATTTTTATTATAGTATTATTATTGCGAGCCCCTTTTTCAAAAGGAAATATTTAATTTCTTTTTCGTCAGTTTTGTACATATCTTCACAAAATGAAGATATTTTGTCAATTTTTACAAGATGAAGACATTTTGTCAATATTTTTCAAAGTTTTCTAACAAAATAAAGACATTTTAGCACACAGAAAAAACAGAAGATAAACTTTACATCGATTTCCCTTGAAAGATTCGCTGCAACAAAAATTAACCTTGTCAAATAAACTTTACACGAAACTGAGATAATTCCATGTTTTTAAACTGTCTCGGAATAATTTGTCAGCGAAAAAGCGTCTTCTGCTATGTAGTTGACAGCAGTGCAAAGAACAGTGAAGTATGGATGAAATTGGTCTGGAAATCAGGACACCAGATTTTTGAAAACATTGCACTTATTACCATTTCATTTTAAAAATAATTGCACTTATCGCGGACGAATGGTTATATATTTTTGATGACTGTCAATAAAGCACTCGACAAGTTATGAGATAGGAATTTCCGTGTTGCAACTTTCGAGATCCGTCAGTATTGCAGTTAATTACAATGGCTTAATGGTATACATAAAAGCCTTTTTACGGAGTAAAATTTTGAAGCTAAAAGATGATTTCCGAACAACTACAACTCCTGTCGACCTTATTTCATGCGTCAAATTTTTATTATTTCACAGGGTCCATATCATCTCACATGCGGCAAGTCTCTCTGCGGAAAGTCACACCTGCGGCATCTCTACCTAGCGGCATCTCTCACCAGTGAAAAGGGGACCAATATTATTTCCGTGGCTAGTCACAGGGGTGCCTTCCCGCCCCCACGAGACGTTGGAAAAGGGGTAGGGGTTTGACCAACATTATTTCTTTGGCCAGTCACAGGGGTGCGGTGAGAGATGCCGCAAAAATGTCAATTTTACTGTGAAAAATGCCGCGCGGGAGAGAAGCCGCTAGATAGAGATGCCGCATTTGTGACATGCCGCAGAGAGACTTGCCGCATGTGAGATGATATGTCCCCATTTCACAAGTTAATTTTCAAACAGAAAAATCAGGAATAAAATTTTCTTCTTCATTTTTCGAAAATTCAGAAAAATAATTTTTTGAACTCAGAAGTTTTGCTACGTATGAGGGCATCCTGAATCGTGAAATTTCATTTTGAAAAGTTATTAAATAAATATTTATCAAAAATATTGAATGTAAATTGAACATGTTAATTTTTTACTGTAGATAACATTTTATATTAAGATAATATTGATGGAAATTTAAGTATATTCTACCAGGTATTTCAGGTTGGGAAATCAAAGATGTCTGCAAGCTGAGGGATAAACAATAATACCAATTGTAATGATTTTATTATATTATTAAATAGCTTTCTCGAAATGAAAAATAATATCAAAATACACTTATGGTGAAAAATCGGGGACACTGAAAAATTCTCCAGACTGTAAAATTCCCGAATAATTAAATTCCCGAATAGGAAAATTCCATAATAATAAAATTCCCGGACAGTTTATAATATTACCGAAATGAAAAATCCCCGAATGATGAGATTCTCGACAGTTTATGATATTACCGAATTGGAAAATTCCCGACATAAAATTGCCGAATTCCAGAATATCCAAACTAGAAAATTCCCCAATTATAAAATTCCCGAATTTAGACAAATGAAAATTTGTTTTCATGAATATTATTCATTTATTGAAAATACCATAATCAAATATTTTTGTAAAAAAAATTGTAATCTTTAAAGTTTCTAAAATAACTGTTTGAATCTTATATTAACAATTATTGAATAATATAATAATAATATAATTCCCAAATAATGAAATTCCCGAATAAGAAATTCCCGAACAATAAAAAAATTGTTTTTCAATTATTATCATTTATTATTTTAAAAATAAAATAATCAAATATTTTTATGAAAAAAAACATATTTTTCTTGTTCAAAGTGTCTAAAATTATTGTTTGAATTTAAAATAACAATACTTGAAGACAATTTTCATCCAGAAATATATATTTTTTCAATTATTGTTATTTCAGAGTTAAACAATATTTTTAGAAACTTTAGATATTCAAAATAATGTTTTTCTTGATAAAAATATTCGATATTATATTTGTTTAAATTCGGGAATTTTCTAATTCGGATATTTTATAACTTGGCAATTTTCTGTCGAGAATTTTTAAATTAGGTAATATTATGAACTGTTGGGAATTATCCATTTCGGTAATATCATAACCTGTTCGGCAATTTTTTAACCGGGAATTTCATCACATATTCGATAATTTATTATTCGGGAATTTCCCAATTCGGGAATTTGACAGAGTTGGGAATTTTATTTTCCGGGACCTTTCAGTCCTCCAAATTTCTATTTCAAATATTGTTAATTTAAATGCAAACAATAATTTTAGAAACTTTCAACATTAAATATTTTCTTTAATAGAAATATCTGATTATTGTATTCTTATCAAATGAATAAATAATATTCATTTGAAAAAAATTAATGATTTAAATTCGGGAATTTTCTAATTCAGATATTTTATAATTCGGCAACTTTCTGTCGGGAAATTTCAAATTTGGTAATATTATTAACTGCTGGGTGATATTATTAACTGTTCGGGGATTTTATTAATCGCGAATTTTCCATCTCGGAAATTTTAGTGTCCAGAATTTTATTTTCCGGATTTTTCAGTCGGTCCGAAAAATAATTTTTTGTCCAAGCTGTAAACAAAGAACTTTTGGCTATAAAAACTTTCGCCAGGGTACATGTCTTACTGCAGATTCAAAATCGAGTAGTTGATTTCTGTTAGCCTAAGAGCAGCAAATTTCTGTTAGCCTAAGGGCGGCAAATACCTAGATCCGCCACTGAATGTTCCAGCCTAAAAATTAATTCGATTCCTATTTTTCCTTTTGTTCCTAACCTACAATACCGACTGTGGCAGAAAGTATCACGATAAAATCTTTCAAGATCGGTTACCATCTTATGAACTACATAAGCCATGGAGTAATCTTTAAAGATGGTGACGATGGTTGTGGTTGTGTCAAGTTCTTTATTTACATTCACGAAAAATACGTTTTGATTCGTCCGCGAAAAGTCTAATTATTCTTTTAAAAAAACAATTAGGTAAGCAAAAATTTGTTTTAAATCTAGTGTCCCGATTTATAGCTTTTCACTCATACTTTGCCGTTTTTCTATTGCTGCAAAGGACGTAGCAGACGACAGCTTTTATTCCATCATAAGATAAACATTCGCCAAATAGCATGTAATCTTTAACAGTCGAAAATTTTACATGCAACAAAATTTAACTTCGGTTTTTTCTATACTGTCTTATAAGGATCCATTCAAGATGAAGACATTTCACTAATTCTATAAGTATCCTTACAACATGGAGAATTTTGTCAATTTTTACTAATAGGCATTTTGTCATGATCTTTACCAAATAAAGAAATTGTGCTACTGCTTCAGGGATCTTTACAAAATGAGAATTGCTTTTGTGCTTTCATTCATTTCTCTTATATAACTTTTTCAGTGCTTTTACTTGATCAATTTCAAATGATTTATAATTTCAGAACTTATTTGAAAATTGCCATTACAAAAATAATAAGGAGGAGGTGAAATGTGAGATAAAACTCACCTAAGATTGCAGCATGTAGAAGATTAACATTCATCATTTTGCATAATTCCAAATTCATGTCACAGACAAGGTTAAAACAGTCATTTAGTAGAAAAATTTTGTTAAAAAAAATTGTTACGTCCTAAACGAATGCTGTTGAAACAGGTATATAATTCCCATAAACGCAAACAGCAGCGGATTATAAAGAAATGTTATTACTATACACAAAAAATTCTTTATTTAGCAGATTCAAAAATATGAATAAAGACTACGATTTTACAGTTTTATTGATAACTGTGCGGCAAGAAGTGGACTGTCTTACAGAATTTTTTGTTTAAATTATGAAAACCGATTCAATGTGAAGGCCAAGAGAACAAAAAGAATCTCCTTGACAAAAAATGTTTCATGAAAACCGTTTCCAGTGTGAGCAATCTGAATTGCTACACTACTAAGATGTAGTGTTTGGTGCAGTGTTGCCAGACCCGAGTTGTGGAATTGCGGAGGCGCAGGCTCCAAAATGCGGATTTTATTTTGCAAATGCGGAGGTTTTGAAAAATTGGTGTAAAACTCATATTGCTATTAAAAAACTGAAGAAAAGTCTTCTAACTGTATAATAGCACCGTATCATACTCATTGTAATGTATACATAAATACAGAATATCTTTTCTTGTAAATCAGAGCTGCAGATCGTGGACCGTCAGAATAGGGAATAGGAAGAGGGAAAATCGAGAAAGACGACTTGTCTTTTTCTAAGGATGGTGATTGGTTCTACTCATCTGCAATCTGCTTTCATTAGAAACGGATAAATCCACCAATTACCAATCTGGTTGTTTCCGATATTAGTGCTCAAAGCGTGCTCTGACAAGTAAACCTACGGAACTGTCACTCGCCGATTTTGATGAAACTTTGCAAATTTGTAGAACTAGGGAAAATAATCAACATGTATTTTTTCATATCGGCTGAGAAAAAATTCGAAGGGTAGACCCTCGTATATGAAGGGTGGTATTCACGTTTCAACGAAAAAAAGTCGCTGGATCCAAATCTGAGGTCAAAATTACGAAATTTAAGACGGTGCATCCAAGATGGCGTCTGCTCGTCGCACACGAGGGGTAGTTTCTACCAATCACATCCTTCCGAGAGATTGTAAATAATTACAGAGCCTATCCGTTACAGTTTGGAGTTTGAATCGCTTTAATATCTTCATTAGAACAAAAGATAGTATAGTTGTACATTCTTGTAATTTTAAGCAACAATTTTTATTATTTCTCAAATTTGTCAACTGCGATTTGTTCACAAATGTTTTTCTCATGTTGATGAATTTTTTCCAATTTTTCCCATTGCCTCTTGTATAGTAAATAATGCTCTAAACTTGACTGTTCTAAAATGTGCCCGAAATGCCTTACTTTTTTTTACATTTTTCAGTCTGAAAAGCACAAACAATTTTTCACATTAACGGCTTCAAGCTCATTTACGTGGAACACTTTCAGCTTTCAAGTGCCTATTTACTCATTGATCTAGCATTTTTTTGGCTGAGTTGTTGAGCTTCAAAGGCAGATGCCTATAGTTTTTGCGCCGATAGTAGATTCTAGGAACAAGAAGCGTAAAACACGCAAAACGCTACGCAAAGCGCGAGTCTCCGTTGGACAGAATGGCTGGGTACTGGCAGGTGATTGTCAGAAGTGCCCTCGTTCTTACGCCGTCTGCATCATATGATTGGGCAGAGGAATCCTTCAAAGTCCAAAATGAGGAGTTTTGGGCCATCCGCATTGCAAAATGCGGATTGCGGATTCCAGTCTCAATATGCGGTGTAAAATGCGGAAATGCGGTGTATCTGGCAACACTGGTTTGGTGAGCAGAGGTGGGACGAGCGACGTCCAATGCTTGCCACGAATGAAAACTCGTGTGCAAAATCGTGCACAAGCGCAGAGCTGTTTTCGCAGTCATGTGTTATACCCACTCCCCTATGTTATATTTTGACATCTCGATGCATATGTAGGTTATGTTTGTTTGTTTATGTTCGTTCAATACTTAAGTTCGAAACTTCAAACGCGTGTTGACATCGCTGGCATGGCAGACGCCAGTGCGCATGTGCACGATCTTGCATACAAGTTTTCATTCGTGGTAAGCATTAACGAATTCTTGAACGTCGCTCATCCCACTCCCCACTTACAGGGATACTACTCCTTACTATTCCTTCGTGGATAATAGCTTTAAAAATTTATTTATTAGGGTTGTCTGAAGTTTGACACCAATGGTTACTTCTTTATCTTAATTACGTTTTTTTAATGAGCGAAATAATCTGCTTGTATCGATAGGCAGTTTATATTATTTTTCCGTGAATCGTTACATTGTCAACATCAGGTGTAAAAAGTTCCCCTTGATAAACATTAAAAAATATTGATGGAGCTAACAGTGAGCCTTAGCCAACAATTGAGAACTGATTGAACAATTGAGAACAACTGAATTCCTACTACGCACCTAAAAATGTTAGGACCAGTAAAGCTCTTTAATTCTTTCGGAAGGCGAGCAACTTTCGCAAACTGGTTTCTTTGAAAATTAAAAATTAGGGTTTAGGTTGTCCTATGTTTAATTTCGGTAATGTTCCATGTCGATTTTCCATTTTTCCCTCTTCATATTGCACGTCCAATCACTTTATTCTTCTTACATCTTCAAGTGTGATGGTTCAGTGCTCAAATAAGGCTGTGCTGTAGAAGTCCATGCTACACTGACACCATAACCAGATGCTGTCATGGGAACTGTGAATAAATTAAACTCTATAGATTTTAAAAATATTTTAGCACAGGTTCCTCTTACGGACATTCAACGACATCTCGATCAATGGCGGGTTTGCGTCCGTGTTATGAGAAGCTTTTGGAAAAGTAATAATTTCTTCAAATTATAATACGCAGAGTATGATAACAACTTTCCAAAGGTTAGAAGTTACCGAGAAGAAAAGAAATGATGTTTCGTGAGAAATAAAAGTCAAGATGAAGGAATTATTTCAATTTTCCCAGGTGAAAAAGTTATAGATAGTTTATATACAGTGGACAAAACACTGTTATGCTTCATTTGTTTTCTACAGAAAAATTTAAAAAAATATATATATCATTGTCTTTTCAACTATACATAAACTATATACAACTTTTTCACCTAGGTTGTAAGGATCCTTTTGAAAAAATGGAGACACTTTTTCAATTTTTAGAAGATTTTGTCAATTTGGCAAGCATCCTCCTAAAATGAAAACATTTTCTCAATTCAGCAAGGATCCTGTCAAAATAAAAACATTTTGTCAATTTCGAAAGGATACTTACAATTTAAGGTCATTTTTTGAATTTCGAAAAGATTCTTACAAAATGAAGAAAGTTTGTTAATTTATACAATATAACGACATTTTTTCAATGTTTACAAGAATTTTTCAACCTTACGAAATAAAAACATTTTGTCTATTTGGCAAGGATCATTTGCAAAATAAAGACGTTTTGTCAATTTTGAAACTTACAAGGTGAAGGCATTTTGTCAATTTTTTTTCAAAGAATCTTTATAAGATGAAGGCCTTTTGTCAACTTTATGAGGTTCCTGTATAGAAAGAACTTTCATTAATTTCATAATGATCCCTAAAAAATTAAGATAATTGTCAATGTTTACCAATTTTTTAAAATTTTTAGCATTTTTAAGGTTCCTTTCAAAATGAAGACAATCATCAATTTTGTAAGTATTCTTACAAAATGAAGACTTTTTTCAATTTTTACAAAATTTAGACGTTTTGTCTTGATCTTTACAATGCTCAAATATTTTCTCAGTTTTTGAAGGATCTTGTCAAGCTGACGATATTTTATCAATTTCATACGGATCCTTAGAAGATGAAAACACTTTGTCAACTTTTAGAAAAATTATTCATCAATTTAGTAAGGAGCCTACAAGATGTCGATGGCTTATCAATTTTCATAAGATTTTGTGAATTGAATATATTCGGTCAATGTTTACAAGATTTTATCAATTAAGACATATTGTCAGTTTTGTAAAAATCCTTACAAAATGAAAAAACTTTGGTAATTTCTACAAGATGATAACATTTCGTCAAACTTTACAGGACTTTATCAACCTTCGAAAATAAAGATATTTGATCAATTTGGTAAGGATCCTTGCAAAATGAAGAAATGTTGTCAATTTTGGCAAGATAACGGCATGTTGTCAATGTTTACAAGACTTTGTCCAACTTAGAACATGAAAAAATGTTGTCTATTTTTTAAAAATCTAAGTTCAAGAGATTGTTAATTATGCAGCCCAACAAACTTTTTGTTAAATTGAAGAAAAAACTCTATACTTTGATTTTAACCGAAAATTTCTGATGATAGACTAGCCAAGCTCTTTAAATTTGAATAAAGATAAAGGTATTTTTTTATAAATAACAATAAAAGAAATGAAGTTCAGTGAGAAATGAAATTCAAGATGAAGACATGTTGTCGATTTGTTAAGGATCCTTGCAAAATTAAGACATTTTGTAAATTTATAAACAATCCTTGCAAGATATTTATTTATTTATTCATTTAGAAATTAACGGGATTCTGCCCTCTGATATAGGTGGAAGATGATTAACCTTTAAAACTTTCTTATAATCAAGAAATTTACAAAGTTACATAAGACTCACCTACAATTGCCGCATCATATTGAAGCCTAAAATCAATTGCTACCTTTGGTATCATATTTCTACATTTGCAAAATAACTAATTTTAACGAATAAATTAATTAATACATCTTTCCACATAAGGTAAAGAGATTCATCAGCCGACTGTCGAATGTGATTTACATATTATCGTGAATATCTAATGCATTCAAGTTTATTACGCGATTCAATTGATCTGTAATTCTTATGCCTCACGCGTCATGGATGTTGCTACTAATTTTTCTTATTCAATTGTTATAACCTGTTTAGCCATTTGCTGATAAGAAACAATAAGAAAGGATGTTTCCTTCATTTGCGCAAGTCTCATGAATGAGATGAAATTCCAGGAATTTTCGTAACACGGCACTATATTGCAATTAATTGTAACAGAAAAACTGTTCAGGAAAAACCAATCTTTCCTCGCAAAAGTTTCATTTACGTTCTTATTTTTATTTAAAGATTTATTTGTATTCATTTTCTATGAGCATACATTGACTGACACATATAAATAAAGTACCCTATTACAAATAAATGGGAACACAGAAAAAACTAAGAATAAAATTTGTTGCAGGAAATTTTTTAGAGCGATAAAGTTTTGTTCAGCCAACTTCGCGTCTTTCAAAATACATGTGTTTGACATGGAAAAACAAAGGAAGTTTAACCGATATTTGTGTAAAGTTTATCCTGTGGAGTTAGTTTTTGTTGCAAAGAATCTTTCGTCGGAAATCGATTTAAAGTTTATCTTCTGTTTTTTCTGTGAAGGAAAGCCACATTGTTCTTACTCATTATCATAAATCATTTGGTTAATCCCTAAACAACTTTATGCTTGATCTACCTTATTCCTGAACTCATAATTTCTTGAATTTCCTTAAAACTTTTCCCCCTCGTTTCAGGTGCAATATAGAAAACGATCCCAGTTCCAATGACGCAGAAGGCAGAGAATAAGAAAAAAGTTTGAGAAATCCCAACAATATTAACAACAGCATGATATTGCAATTTCACCAAAAAGGCGATAGCGTCGTAACATACGTATGAAAAAGTTGTTCCCAAACCTCTCACATCCGGTGAAAACAATTCCCCGGAATAAACAAATCCCATGCTTCCAATTCCAGGATTTCCAACCACTTCGTACATCGTTATTCCAAAAAGAGGTACCCAACTAGCTGAAGATACATTCATCTTCATATTAAATTTCAAGAAAAAAAATATTCCCAGAATTCCCTGGGCTATGGAGGCTAAAATCCCGGAGCCAAGAAATAAGACTTTTCTATCCACTCTCTCAACAATTTGTGTAGACAAAAAAGAACCTATTATTTTCACACCTCCAAAAACTAAAGTCGAATATTCAGCTGATAATGAAGGACTATAATCGAAAATTTCTAGCGTGTATGTCATGATTGCCGCATGACCAGAGATACATTCAGTTGCAAAAATGATACACACAATCAATAATGCTTTTCGATTATTTTTCACACAAAACAAATTTTTCACTCTATTTTCTTTTTCTCCTTTATCGTTGCAAGTATATAGTGTATCATCTTTCTTTTTAGAACAATGAGAAGAGTCGGGCATGAAAGGAAATGTTAGAATAAAAATTAGAGGTAAAACAATAAGCACAAGGTTCATTGTATTATATGGCAAGTACGCTCCAAGCAGCATGACAAAAAAGATTCCTGCATTTATTGAAAGTTTGATCATAGCAAGGAAAATTCCCCTGCTTTTTTCATCCCCGATTTCGCTAAGATAGGTATTTGTTGCACATAAACCTCCTCCATATCCTATTCCAATTATTACTCTTGATATGCAAAGGACAATCCAGTTTCTGGCTAGGAAGATTGAAACAGAGGCTGTTATTTGAGGAACCGATAAAACAAGGAGGGTTTTTTTTTCTACCGATTTTATCTATCATTAGGGCATTCGAAATATATCCTAGGATCATTCCCACATTTACGAGAGATGCAATCCACGAACTTTGAGTTTCAGATACTGGAAATTGGGATCTTTCGCTGGTTAGGTGAGGCAAAGCCGGTGACGTCCATGAGGCGGTGCATCCAGAGCCAATCACATTAAGGGAGGCTGAAACAATACAGATTTCTTGTTTATAGTTTGAGTTTTTAATATTCATACAATTATATATAATGCCATTAATTATTAATAATAATCTACAATTGCTTGCAGAGCAGCCAATACATTCTGAAACGGTCACTCTAACCGGCGCCTGAGACTGGGCTATCCGAATACACAGGAAAACCCCGACACGGAGATAGCCATCCGAAAGTCGAGAATAGTTCCGGATAGTAACGCCAGGAAGCGTAGAGTCGGTTCTCCCGCGACCTACCTCAACCGGAGAGCGTATAAGAAGGGAGGAGAGATCCAAAGTTGGACCAGTGGGTGAAATCTGACATAGGAACTTCCGGGATAGCGTTTATACAGGAAGAAGCGGCCTTTCATAGCTTAGAGGGCGCTGATATCGCGGCATAGTTGTGTGTGTCGTGTCTGTGCACAATCAGTTGAGTCGCACACAGTCGCACGCGAAAACTACAACAAACACCATGTGACAACAAAATAAAAAACGAATAACAGTATTTTTTTTAATAATGTTGTGATTCGCGAAAACATAAAATGTGTCTGAAAAAATTGATAATGGAAGTGCCAAAGAGTGCTAAAATTGAAAGGAAAGTTTCAGGTAAGAAATTTTCATGTGTACAGTTTGAGGTTATAATGGAGAACGTTTCGTCATTTTGAATAATTTCAATATTCTGTGTTTTGTTGTAATTTGTATATTATAAAATTTGATAATGAAAGCTTGTAAATTTGAGTATTTCTTAAATTCTTACGAAAAAATATTGAAATGTGCGGGCTAAAGACTAGGTATATTACAAACATAACCTAATCATGTAGATTTCGTATCATTTTGCATTTTTAAAATTTACTAGATGTTTCTGTTAAACATTAATATTAATAATAACACGTTTCTTTAATACGATTTTTTCGTTTATTCTTTCTGTTTAATGTAGAAACTGCACAGAAAGGCAAGAAAGTTCATTGGCGATGTGTAGTGCCGGGCTGTAAGTCGAATAGCAATGTAAGAAGACACAGCTTCCCGAAGGATGTGAAAAGGAGTCAAGAGTGGCGAGCAATTATCAGTAATCCGGAAATAGATGAACTAACCTCCGACGAATTGTGTTACTACAGAGTTTGTCAGTTGCATTTCCCTGAAAGTGCGTACAAAATTACAGCATGTCGCCAAGTACTAAGAGAGGATGCAGTTCCGGAATTAAATCTCAGTCTCAGTTCTTGTATGCCTACAGTGACCCGCGAAAGCACGAGGGAAATTGAATTGGATATTGGAGCAGCAGTAGATGAAAAAATGCAGATCGATTGTACACTAGAAAATCCAGTGAATGAATGTTCAGATTTTAAAGTAATGCCCAATTGGGATGATATATGCGTAGAAGGCAAATCAAGTCCACCTCGAGCACCGGGTAACACTAGCGAACCCTATAGAAAGAAGAATTTGCCTCGAAATCAGAATCGTGGAAGCGATATTCAAATAATAAGCGTATCGGTTGAAGAAAAAAGTGATGTGCCACTCCAGGAACCAATTCACAATCCACTGCAGAATACAGATAGGTCACCTGTTGCAGAAAATCAATCTTCAAAGGAACACTTTATCGCTTTAACTCCAAAAACTCTGAAAAATACAAGAAATGATTCTTTGAAGGAACCCTTCATTACTTCAACTCCAAAAACTTCAAAAAATAATTCTTCGAAGAAACCCTCTATCGCTTCTACACCTAAAAATTCGAAAAAACGATTACTTCTTGGGTCAGTAACGAGAAAAAGCAAGTTGACACCAGTGGCTAAACGTTTGCACGTTATAGCATCAAATTTATTGAAGAAACAATCAAAGTATGTACATAGGCTAGGTACAGTGAAAGAACGTATGAAGAGTGCTGAAAAGTACATGGCAACGGTTAAAATGAAGGAGCTGAAGAGTCTATCCAAGGAGCAATTATCATTTGTAGAAATGCAAATTCGAAATGTGCACAAGAAAGCCAAGGCAGGTGAAAAATGTCCTCCGTCATGCCGGTTTCACTAATTTTGTTTCTAATTTTAGTCAATTTGTTTTCCCCATTGGAAAATTTGAAATTCACTTCTTTAAATTAAATTCTGAAGTGCTTAATATTATTCAACATGGTCACATATTGCTTACGAGTGCACACTTGATTCTTTATTATGATTTTTATAATTGTAAATGTACTGATACTTATAATAATTTAAAATATTCATCATGCAAAATATTTCCAATTGCATAACACTAATCGTTGAAATTGAATAATGACTATTATACTAGTTATCTTATTTATTTTTTAGCCAAATAAAGTTGAAAGTATTAAAATCGACTTCTTTTAACATATTTTTTGTAATTATTTGAACAGGCTAGACGTTTTACATTGGACGACAAGGTCTTAGCTTTAGCTATTTTAAAGCAGTCCGCACAGTGCTACAGACTTCTCAGTAGGATATTCATTTTGCCAACTCCATACTCTTTACGAATATTTTTGCGCCGTATTCCGTTGAAACCTGGTGTCAACAAAATTATTTTTGATCACTTGAAAAAACAGGGTGACAGTATGTCTGAGGAGGACAAAGTTTGCTTCTTACTATGGGACGAGGTTTCCACAGACGCTCAAGTCTATTACGATGAAAAGGAAGACAGAATAGTGGGATTTGAAGATTGGGGCAATGCCAGGACCAACAGATTTGCTGATCACGTGCTGGTTTTCATGCTCAGAGGGATTAAGAAACCCTGGAAAATTCCTTTAACTTACAACTTCTGTAAGTCAAGTACTTCTGCTGAACAGTTAATACGTTGTATTAAAGAACTTGTGCGAGCCATAATTGGTGCCGGATTTAAGCTTGTCGCCACAGTCTGTGACCAAGGTCAGACTAATGTATCGTGCATAAATAACCTCTTAAAAGAAACGAGAGCAACTTGTAGTAGCGAAAATAAAGTTTTCAGTAAGTATGTTGTGTGTGTGTGTGTGTACATTTAGAAAAAATATTACTTTAATCAAAAAAATGCAGTACTGAATAGGTGCGTCCAATCAAATATTTATTTGATCTAAAAAATTTGTCTTATTTCAAGAAATAATTTTTTTTAATGAAAAAATTATTCTTATAAGTAAAATTTCTTTCGATCAAACAAATATTTGATTGGAAGTATTCAGTACTACATTTCTTAGATTCAAGTAATTTTTTTTTCTCAGTGATGATTATTGTTAATTTTCTTTTATAACTAAGTAACTAACTCATATATTTTCAGCTGGAAGAATTCACCTGTCGGGACAGCAGATCATCCCACTATTCGACCCTCCACACTTAATCAAGGGAATAAGGAATAACTTCCTGACAAAAGACATTGAAGTCGTTTTTCCAGAGCCATTAACGAAGAATAGGAAGGCTGGAAATGACTTTCAAAAAGTCAAACCGTTTATTCTGACACCCGATTTTATTGATGAAATTCATGAAAAATGTAAGACTCCCAAGGACCCAAAGGAGAAGGAACGTTATTTTGCTTCCTGGGATATTTTAGAATTGGCTTACGATATCGACACAAAAAGTCTGAATAACATTAAGAAGCAAATGCCTAAACTTAATGATGGTCATATTAGAAAAAATAAAATACGAAAGATGAGAGTTAATTCTGCAGCTCAAGCTGTGAGCCGAACAATGTCTTCATTTATTCGACTCCTGACTTGCCTTACAGGTTTGAATTCTTACTTTTTCTGAACATTATGTTTCCATTGAATATGAAAATAAAAATAATTTATAATTTTTACAGGTTCCATACAGACTTTGGAGGGAGAGAAAAGCATGCCAAAAAAGGAAGGGGTAACCACTTCAGAAGTCGTGAAATTTTTCAACGACTCATTAGACTCTGTCAACGGCAGTAAGCAGGAACCGAAGAAGACTAGGAACGCTCTACGCAGGGCAGTCACCGCTAAAAGCTGCCACTCTATATTTTGGAAGGAGGCCGCGCATTGCATGGCGGAAAACATCCGGTTCGTACACCCACATACTAAAAAGCCAAAATCTGTACCATCACTAAAAAATTTTCGATCAACGTTGATCGGTTTTTCAAAATTATGGCAGGACTTGCAAAAACTTAAATTTAAGACTTTTTCACCTCGCAATGTAAATCAAGATCCAATTGAAAACTTGTTTGGAATGATCAGGAGTCATGGGCGACGCAACATTAATCCTACTTGCATGCAATTCGAAAGCTCTTATAAATCTCTTTTCATTAACAGTTTGACATCGGCAAAAACTGTAAAAGGAAATTGCCAAGATGACGAGGGTAAAGCGCTATTCTCACTTCGCAGTTTTGCAGAAAAGGCACAGACTTTTGAAGAACAAGATAGCATCTCTACCGAAAGAGATAATAGCAATGACCATCAGTATGTGCTTTTTGATAACGATCCACATTCCACTCAGACCGGTACTTATTTCGATCAATCTAAAATTGTTATGAAATTATCGCAAAACGTCAGATTTAGAGGCTGTTGTACATGTATCTCAGACTTCAGCGCATTTCAGAATTTCAATACCTTTTTCCAAGATGCTTACAGTAACTTGGAAGCAAACATCCCCTTTGTTTGTTTCAAAAAAGGAGTTGTGAACAATCTGATTATGCCCCTGTCACTCTTACTTGACTTTACCTTTATAACTTGCACTGAACATTTTGAATCTGTATGTCAGGTTCTTGTGAAATTGATTGCCGAAACGTATGTAATAGCTTGGTGCAGACAAATGAACAGGCTGTTAAAAGGCAAGGACTCAGGTGCAAGAGCTCAAGCGTACTTAGCAAAGCAAGCTCGTATCCACTACTTAAAAAAATTGAAAAAAATCAATAGATAAAGAACTCTCAGCCTTTTTAAGATGTTAGTCCTACTGATTCGTGTGGTCTCCTACTTCCTAGTCATTCCAAACAGTACTTTAGAAAAGAAAAAAGCTGTTGTATTTTAGGTTTAAATTACATATTTATACTTCTTATTATATTATTTATACTACTATATTTGTATATAGTTAGATATAATATCAATAAAAGAATCATTTAAAGAAGACTCTGTGCCACTCAATAACCCTTACCACTACTCGTATTTCCACAACTAAATGTATTATACAAAGTAGGGTAAGAGGTACATTTATTGGCATTATCCGTTATTATTGACATACTCATGTCAATAATAACTGATAAAAATGTTGAAGGTTCGGGTAAGAAACTACATGCGATTGTTAAAAAATATTTTATTACAGTCAGTTACTGCATATTAGGGTGGTCCGAAAATACAAAATTTTTGAAAATCGAAAATAGCTAGTGCTTAAAAGTTGCTGCAATCTCTAATAACTTTTTGAAATAAAAAATGTTCCTACGGTGTACCATTCACTTGCAAAAAATTGGCATAAAAAAATTGCCATAATTTTCATCCCCACAGGAAAATTTGTATGAATTTTCCAAATTCAAAATTTTTAACCTCATTTCCACACCGTAGGACTATATTTGATTTCACAAAGTCATCAGAGATTTTTATTTGTAATAAAACATAACAACTTTTCAGCACTATCCATTTCGATTTTCAAAAACGTTGTATTTTAGGCCCACCTTACTGCATGTGTAATTCAATATATTTTCAACATTTTAATTTCATACTTAAATCTTCTTAAAATGTCAATAAATGTATTTCACACTCTAAATTATAATAAAAATAATTTAAGCGTATTCAAATTTTCCCGGTATACGTCGCCATATTGAATGTTAGTTCCAAACAATTCTTTCATAGCTTAGAGGTCGCTCAAATAGGGCTCCACAATTTAACCCAGAGATTGCACCCACTGAGTTGGACTCTCGAGTCGACTACGGGAAACCGAAGTCGACCACCGGATGATCCAACCGAACAGCTATCAGCTCAGAAAGGAACAAGATGCCCTGTTTTGCTATCCAGGTACGCTGCTACAGGCTCTGGAATCCCTTTTTGCTTTCATCAGGGTACGCTGAACCAGGCTCCTGTATCTCTTTTAATTACACTTTTGTTCTGATCTCTTGGGTACGCCGGACCGGCTCCAAGATCGCATCTGCATTTTATTTACCTGTTAATTATTTTGTGCTAACACTGGGTGCATAACACCTCCAGATATTTTTACTAATTCTTATATGTTCGGGCACGCTGCACCAGGCTCCTGACGTCTTTTCGATACCCTTTATCCTGGGCACGCCATCATAGGCTCCAGCTTTTGTTTTCTTACTTCGATAAATTCGGGTACACTGAACCAGGCTCCGGAGATAAGATATTTGGCGATACAGAACGGCACATGCTACATACTAGCTGCCGTAGAAATAATTTATGTTTATATTTTCTGCGATACAACGAAAAATGTACGCCCTCAGTATTAAACGCAAAAAGAATGCTCTCTAGAATATAAGGCTGTGATTGCTAGGTATTTCCAAGCTCATTCGTGCGTGATAATTCACTCTATGAATCGTAACTGAACACCATGCTTATTCGTGCTTGATATTGCATCTCATGAACTGACACTTAGCCTATCCATGCGTCATCAATTGTACTAAGACTGACTAGATTTTAACTGCGACGACTGAGAGTTTATCAGAACTTCGTTAAAGATTCTACCTTGAAATTGAATAAAAGATAGATTTTATGGTTAAATTGTGTGCATTCAGTTCATCTCCTTTCTGGGTCCAAATTAATCTTACCAGGGCTTAGGGCTAGGTAATAATAAAATATAATAGAAAACGAACTCTCTCAATTCTTTTCGCAGGATGAAGTTAGTTTCAGTAAAAATAATCAAATCATTTGTAAAAATCTATTATAAGCACGATGTTTTTAATTTCAATCAGTAGTAGAGTCTTTAACCTTCTCAGTTTATTACATAAATAATAAAAAATTAAAAATATTCACATCTTCCCACAAAATTAAGTTTGTTATATTTAGATCAACCGAAAATTTGCAGATTCCCTAAATTCCTTAAAATCTTTGAATTTTCTGAACTTTCTGAAATCCCTGAAATCCTTGAATATACTGAATTTTCTGGATTCTTTAAATGTTCTGAATACCCGAAATTCATTGAATTCTCTGAAATTTTGTAATTACCTGAATCCTCTGAAATCTCTGAAATTCGCTGAATTCCCTGAAATTCTTGAGTTCTTTATACATCCCAAATTCCTTGAATATTCTAAATTGCTGAAAATCCTAGAATTTTCGAAACCGGAACCTTCTGACATGTTTTAATTCTTTTAATTTCATAAATTTAATCAATTTCTTTAATGCTCTGAAATCCCTGAAATACTCTGAATTCTCTGAATGACTTGATAATTCTGATTCCTGAAATTCCTAACATTTTCGTAATTCCTAACATTCCTTTATTTCCCTAAAATTTATGAACCTAAAAAGGTCATTTTTTTATTTTTAATATATTTTTATAACAAGAGTTTTAATATAATAACAATAATAATAGTTTGTGTCGCTTTCCTAAAAATTAATTTTTTTAATTTTCAATGTTATTTTTTAATAATAACTGATTTTTGGATTCACCATGTTTCTGAGCGTTTTTGTTTCAAAAATAAATTTTTTGCACACATTGACTTGTTGATATTGTGTTTCTAATTATCTTCTTAAAAAATTTAACAAACATAGACATTAAGCCAATAGACCTTGATATCTGTTTCTCTTGAGTTCGGATTTAATTGCCCTTCTCAGAGAATCGGTTTCTTGGTCAACTCTCAAATTTTTATTTTTAATGCTGTTTTTACGAATTTAAACAAAAACTACGCGTCCTATCAAAAAGTGATTACAAAAATTTGCAGATCTTTTTCAATTGCATAATTTTTTCTTCATCTTTTTTCATATCTTGTATAGTTTGAATGAAAAATGAAATCTTTTATTTTTTTTTGTGTGGTCAAAATTTGAATTTTCGATTTTTCAAGAAAATTCAAAAAGTTATGATGACATACTTGAAGGGTGTTCAAAAAACAAAGTTTTTCTCATCCTGACTTTTTTTCATATCGTGAATAAATCGTTCCTCCTTTTGAGTACTACGAATAGCCGTCAATAGAATTTTTAAATCTAAAAAAAGGGGTCTCCAAAATTTTGAAAATTCTTTTACTTTTTGAATTGTTATCCAAAATGACACACAGACAGACTGGCACCTCCCCTCTTATTTTGAAAATGGAAATAAAATTTGAAAACCCTCATGAAGAGAAATACCAAAAAAGGATTTTTTATCCATGCGTTTAAATATATATTTTCTAATCTCCAATAAATAAATATATTAAAAAGTCCATCATAAAAAATTTCACAACAATCGAACTTGTTCACAACACGATGAATAATGTTTGTACAAAAAATAACGAAAAAGAGGTTCTATAAGAAACTTCTATGTTTACCTAGGTGTTATAGACAATAAAATAGTACATGTGTGCAAAAAAATACTGCGACCATCGGCGATCGAAAGATAGGGGATAAAAGGTCTAGAAAAAAATTATTTATTAAAATTTCAATTTCCGGAAGACAGTCAAAATGAGCAAAAACTAACTAAAAAACTCCAGCCATGAATATTGAGTCTCAATTTTCGTATGGAACCAAACAAGTGTACTTCTTTGGACCATCGGCAATATAGCCTGAAAGAATTTGAATGAAAAATATCAAAGTTATTATAATCAGAGCTTTTGTACTACTCCTGGTCGATATTAATTTTTCCAGCTATTAATTATTGCTCGAAAAGCATTTTTGACTGATTTTTTATTCTTCGGATTTGTTTATTTTCTTCCGATTCAAATTCTGTTTTCAAATCTGGTTCCAACAAGTCTGTAATTTTCATCAGGTTCATTTCTTCCACTATTTTCTCAATTTCATCAGAATCTTCAGTTCGGTTAAATCGGAAGAATGAGGCATGACAGAAAATGTCATAATGAACAAAACTGAATGTGATACAAGAGCTAGATTCATTTCATTGTAAAAACGATAGGCTTCGATCAACATAGTAAAAAATACTCGTGAATTCATTGGCAAGTTAATCATCAACAAAAATTACCCTCTCGTATTTTGTCACCACACTGAGAAAAATGGATTATACGAACTGAATAATAGAACTGAAGAATAATACACTTATAGAAAATTATTTTAGGGTTTATAATCTATAATATTTTTCTGATATATGAAGATGTTCGCAAATATAATCTCTAGATGTTGAATTCTTATAATCTTCAGACATTAATTTGTAACATCTCAGATTTTAAAATATCCGAGCGTCTGTGTAGTCTCAGATGGTACGTCGCATCGTGGCGCGTGTTATATGCATCCGTTCGCATTAAAACAAGTAATAATTAAGTTATAAAATGATTATTAGTTCTAAATTACACGTGATTTAGATTTAGAAAATGGGTAAGTTTATATTTCTTTTCATCACACATCACTGCCACTTGTACAAGTGCAGAAACTTAGCCTCCTTTACTTTCGTTTTTGTAGTCTCATGATAGCCACTTTCCTGCTTATTGTGTGTTTAAAAAATTGAAATTCGTTTCTAGTTCTACTTCCGAACTCGTCTATCAAAATTTTGTATACATTGTTAGAAATGTTTGCAATTTTAGTATACACGGGCATATTACATTTCCTATATGTTTACTCAATTCATTACACTTTTTAATGTTAGTATACTTACGTATACTAAATTTCTTTTATGAAGTTATATGTATACTAAATTTATTAAGTGTACAGTAAGTTTCTTTCACGTATATGAAATTCATAGCTTCTGTATACTAAAATTCATATACGTGTTTACTATATTCAGCTGCGCAAGCGCGTTTCGATTTACGCGAGTCGGGCAACGTGGTCGGTGGCAGGCTCGTATGCCGCTGCATTTGTTTGGATTCTTTGTAATGCTAAAAGGTTCGGCTTCTTTCTCCGCGCGAGGATCTGTAAAGTCTTCTCTTTAAAATGTATGTTCAATTTATTAACGTAAATGTAGCTCAACCATATGATTATTTGAAAATTAAAACTTTGTTCTTTAATTCCATTTTTCATCTGATCATGTTTACAGATGATGGGGAACGCGTATACTGAATTTAGTATATACGTATACTAAATTTTGTATGCATGTATACTGAATTTAGTATAAGCGTATACTAAATTTCATATAACTGCATACTAAATTCAGTATATTCATATACTAAATTTACTGTACGCTGGTATACTAAATTTAATTTCATGTTGTGCATTCTTGCTTCCATTACATGTATACTAAATCTAGTACAGATTTTTCTAACAGTGTAGGTTTATAAATACGCACATAATCCAGCACCACATCTGATGCCTCTTATGATTCTTCCAATGTAAAGTGTAATGTAATTTCTTGCAAAAGTTATAAAAATACGGGATGTTAATTATGGAATTACGAGTTATAATAAATCATTGGAGGAACTTTGATTGAACAGGAAATTCTAGCTTGTTGCTGATTATGCGAGAAAATTCTGAACTTGTCGAGAAAATATTGCATCCTAAGCAAGCTATGAGAAATATATTTTTTATTCCGGTCCATCGTATTTTGGCCATATAAATTTGGGAATTATAGTTTTGGACATTTCGGTCAAAAGATCTGGTACATGTATAATTTTCATGCAGAATATACTCAAAGTTTGCGCTAAAGCATAATATTTTTAACTCACCGATCATAGCAGCCGCATATTGCCAAAAAACAGACATCCTTTTTTTAGGTTTTCTCCTAAAATCTTCGAGAATTTCCTGCTCGATATCCTTCTGTTCCTTATTCTTCTCATTCAAGGAATAGTTCATGACTCTTCTTGATTCGTTTAAATAATTTTTAATTTTTTTTATAAATAAATTGTCTTTAAATTAATTCAAATGTAAAAATATTATATATGTATCGTGCGAATATTGTAACTTTGCAGAAGTATTTTGTTGCTGTATTTTAGCAGACTGGCCGTCAAAACAGAAAAAGTGCAATAATCAATTCAAGATCAGAAACTTGTTTCTTGCAATCATGCAATTGAATTAATCTTTAAATCTTTTGTCTCAAGCATCATGGATGTTGTTAATTTCTTTCTTATCTGAATATCAGTAACCTGTTTTGCAATTTTTCAATAAGAAACAAACTTTTTGTAGAAAATTCATATTTTCGGCCCAAAAATTAAATAATTTGGTGAAAACCCAACTATTTGTTCAAAATTCATACGATATTCAGGGTGTATACTCAAATCCTGGTCGAAAATTCTCAAATATTTCGCATTATTTAAAATAATGAACTCGGAATATGTATACAGTTTTGCGAGTTTATTATAAATAATGTTTTTTTTTAGTTTCTAAGGATTCAATTAATATGTTTCATTTAGAAAGCTTTGATAACTTATATTACAAGATATTCTTAAATATATTAGCATCATCGATTAATTCAATAATTAGATAATACTAAAAAAATAACAATTCACTTCTTGAATTTGTCTCTAAAGTATTAAATAAATGAATTTCAACTAAGAAAGCTCAATTTTCAACCAAATATTTGAATTCTGAACTAAAAAAGATAACTTATCAACCAAAAATGGAGTAGTTAAATTTTCAGTTGAAATAATTAATTTTCCACAAAAAAAGGAACAAATTTTCAACCAAAGTGATGAATTTTCAATTAAAAGTATGAATCTTCATCTGCGATAGATAAATTTTTTAACCAAAAACATGAATTTTTAAGTAAGAAGATCAATTTTCAAAAAAAAATTTGAAACGGCGATACCACTCTGGAAACACCAGTTCTCGTAAGATCACTGAAGTTAAGCATTGTTGGGCGCGGTTAGTACTTGGATGGGTGACAATCCAGGAATACTGCGTTGCTGTTGGCCCGTCGTGGGTGTGGTGGGCCCACATTGGTAGTAAATATCCACCTAGAAACACTACCCGAATCGGGTAGTGAGGCAATGAACTTTCGAGTTCAAACTGCTAATCATTTATTTATTTATTTATAGTTAACTGGAATACTTGAATTTTCAACGAAACAGATGAATTTTTAAAGAAGAATATTAATTTTCTACCAGAAAATACCATTTTTCAACAAAATACACCAATTTTCATCGAAATAGTTAAATTTGGAACTAAAAAAGATCAACTTTTAACCATAATTGGAATAGTTAAATTTTCAGTTGAAACAAAATTAATTTTCAACCAAAAAATAAGAATTTTCAACAAGACAGTTCAATTTTCAATCAAAGTGATGAATGTTCAACTAAAATTATGAATCTTCGACTGGAATAGTTAAATTTTAAATCAAAAAGAAGAATTTTAAATCAAAAGAGATGAATTGTTAACCAATAATTAAATAGTTAAATTTTCAGTTAAAAAACTAATTTTCAAAAGAAGAGATGAATTTTGCAATAAAATGATAGAATATTCAATTGGAATAGTTACATTTTCAGTTTAAAAAAAAATAGTTTTCAAACCAAAAAACTAATTTAAAAAAAGTTACATTCTTAAACAAAGTGATGAATTTTCAAGTAAAATGATGAATCTTCAACTGAAATAGTGGAATTTTCAACAAAAAAGATAAATTTTCAAATAAAATGATGAATATTTAACTGGAATATTTGAATTTTCAACGAAAAAAGATAAATTGTCCCTCAAAAAATGAATAATAAAATTTGCAGTTAAAAAAACTAATGTTCAGCCAAACAGATGAATTTTCAAATAAATTGATAGAATATTCAATTGGAATAGTTATTTACATTTTCAGTTTGAAAAAATAATAATTTTCATCCAAAAAAAAAACGAATTTTCAACAAAATAGTCGAATTTTCAATCAAAGTGGTGAATTTTCAACTAAAATCTAAATCTAATATTAAAATCTTCCACTGGAATAGTTGAATTTTAAACCAAAAAGACGAATTTTCAATTAAAATAGATGAATTGTTAAACAAAAATTTAATAGTTAAATTTTCAGTTTAAAAAACTCATTTTCGAACAAAGAGATGAAAATTTTAAATAAAATGATAGAATATTCAATTGGAATAGTTACAATTTCAGTTAAAAAAAATAGTTTTCAAACAAAAAAACTAATTTTAAAAAAAGTTACATTTTTAAACAAAGTGATGAATTTTCAACTAAAATGATGAATCTTCAACTGAAATAGTGGAATTTTCAACAAAAAAGATAAATTTTCCAATAAAATTATGAAAATTTAACTGGAATATTTGAATTTTCAAAGAAAAAAGATAAATTGTCCCCCAAAAAATGAATAATAAAATTTTCAATTAAAAAAACTAATGTTCAGCCAAACAGATGAATTTTCAACTAAAATTATGAATCCTTGACTGGAATAGTTCAATTTTAAACCAAAAATCGAATTTTCAACTAAAAGAGATGAATTGTTAACCAAAAATTAAGTAGTTAAATTTTCAGTTAAAAAACTAATGTTCAACCAAAGAGATGAATTTTTGAATAAAATGATGGAATATTCAATTGGAATAGTTATATTTTCAGTTTAAAAAAAATATAGTTTTCAAAAAAAAAAAAACTAATTTAAAAAAGTTACATTTTTAAACAAAGTGATGAATTTTCAACTAAAATTATGAATTTTCAACTGAAATAGTAGAATTTTCGACTAAAAAGATAAATTTTCAAATAAAATGATGAATATTTAACTAGAATATTTGAATTTTCAACGAAAAAAGATAAATTGTCCCCCAAAAAATGAATAATAAAATTTTCAGTTAAAAAAACTAATTTTCAGCCAAACAGATGAATTTTCAACTAAAAGGATAGAATATTCAATTGGAACAGTTATTCACATTTTCAGTTAAAAAAATTAATTTTCAACCCAAAAAAAAAAACGAATTTTCAATAAAAAAAGTTAAATTTTCAACAAAATAGTTAAATTTTCAATCAAAGTGGTGAATTTTCAACTAAAATGATGCATCTTCAACTGGAATAGTTGGATTTCAAACCAAAAAGATAAATTTTTAACTAAAATGGTGCATCTTGAACTGAAATAGTTGATTTTTTTAACAAAAAGATGAATTTTCAACCAAGAAGATTAATTTCTACCAAATAAAACGAATTTCCAAAAAAATACATGAATTTTCAACTAAGAAAGATAAATTATCAACCAAAAATTGAATAGTAAAATGTTCAGTTAGAAAACTAATGTTCAACCAAAGAAATGAATTTACAACTAAAATGATGGAATATTCAATTGGAATAGTTATTTACATTTTCAGTTAAAAAAATTTATTTTCAGCCAAGGATAAAACGAATTTTCAACAAAACGATAACGGTCAATTTTCAACCAGAAATAGAACGGATAATTTTTCAGTTAAAAAAATTAATTTTAAATCAAAGAAAAAACGAATTTTCAACAAAATAGTTGAATACAGTAATATATATTAAAAGAGCCTTTGCTGAAATGATTTCTATTAAAAAAGAACTGGATAACTGTCTCAATAAAATCACTGATCTTGACCATCTTAATGAATCTTACAATTATATTCTAGAATTATTTTTATAAAATTTATAACAAATTCCTAACAATAAATTTCTTCTCTTGAATTTCTTACAATATTGAATACAAAAATTAACTTATCTTGCTTGTTTCGACTTCTTAAATAATCGTTTTTAACACTTCAGTTGTTATATTACTTTTCAAATTTTGGCGCCTTTTCTTCACATCTACTGTATGTTAGGTTAGTTGATTTTCCTTGACAGTCACTTTTGGAGTTATCTTTATGGGAGCAGGATGCCTTTCCACCCTGCTCTCATAATAATAAAAAATATATTTTTTTTAATTATAAATTTTATTTAGTTAACAGCTTGTTATAAATTATTTTAATTTTATTCACCACACAAATTTTTTTAAGTCTTTTTTAAATTGAAATATGGTAACTATAATTCTTTACTATTTTGAACTTAACCCCTATGTTTATTATGATATTATTATTTGCTAATCAAATTATAATTTCTTTTCACAGAAATGTCATACTTTAAATTTTAATCCACATCTGTTGATATATATTTTTAACTTTACTACTGACTTTTTAAATTGATCTCAATCATTGAACACTACTCCAAAAAGAGGACTAGGACTTTCGTAACTATTTCGTAAGTGAGTTATTTACACCTCTTTAAAATTGTTCATATTAATATATTATTAAGATTATTATTACATTTTTTTAGATTTATATAAATTAGTTCCCCTGATGATGTAAATGGTGCATTTCCGAAACCTTGGGTTTTTCAGATTTTAATAAACTTGTCCGATAGAGTTGATACAACTTTGTTGTTCTTTTTTCTCTTATTTTGGGTTCTCGGACGTTGAAGACTCTTCTATAAGAAAGAAGATTTTCTTCATTTGCGCAAGTCTCATGAATGATATAAAATTTCAGGAATTTTCGTAATAGGACACTATATTACAATTAAGTGTAACAGATAAGCTTTTAAGGAAAAATCAATATTTCCTCGCTAAGGATTGATTTAGGTTCTTCTTTTATTTGTATTCATTTTCTACGAGCATACATTGAATAAAACATATACATATAAAATACCATATTACAAATAAATGAAAAGATAAGCGACATTGTTCTTTTTTATTAATATATAGACCATTGGTTTGATCCCTAAAAAAAGTTATACTTGATCTACCTTCTTCCCTAAATTCATAATTTCCTGTATTTCCTTCAAACTTTTTCCCCTCGTTTCAGGCGCAATATAAAAAGTAATCCCTGTTCCAATTACACAAACAGCGGAGAATAAGAAAAAAGTCCCAGAAATCCCAACAGTATTAACAACAGCATGAAATTGCAATTTCACCAAAAAGGCGATAGCATCGTAAATAGCATTCGAAAAAGTTATTCCCAAACCTTTCACATCCGGTAAAAATAATTCCCCGCAATAGACAAAATCCATGCTTCCCATTCCACCATCTGCAAAAATTTCATACATTGATATTCCAAAAATAGGTATCCAGCTAATTGAAGATACATTCATCTTCATATTATATTTCAAGAAAAAAAAGATTGCCAAAATTCCCTGGGCTATGGTAGCTAAAATCCCGCAGCCAAGAAGTAAAGCTTTTCTATCCACTCTTTCAAAAATGTGTATAAAAAAATATGAACCTATTATTTTTGCACACCCAAGAACTAAAGTTGAATATTCAGCTGATAACGAAGGACTATAATCAAAAATTTCTTGCGCGTATGCCATGATTGTCGCATGACCAGAAAGAGATTCAGTTGCTAAAATGATACACACAATCATTAATGCCTTTTGATTGTTTTTCGTACAAAACAAATTTTTCACTATATTTTCTTTTTCTTCTTTATCTTTGCAAGAACATGGAGTTTCCTCTTTCTTTTCCGACCAATGGGAAGAGTCGGGCATGAAAGGAAATGTAAGAATAAAGATTAGGGGTAAAAAGATGAAAACGAGGTTCATTGTATTATATGACAAGTAAGCTCCAAGTAGCATGACAAAAAAGATTCCTGCATTTATTGAAAGTTTGATCATAGCAAGAAAAATTCCTCTGCTTTTTTTACTCCCAATTTCGCTAAGATAGACATTTGCTGCACATAAGCCTCCTCCATATCCTATTCCAATTATTACTCTGGATATGCAAAGGACAATCCAGTTTCTGGCCAGGAAGATTGAAACAGAGGCTGTTATTTGAGGAATTGATAAAAGAAGGAGGGTATTTTTTCTACCTATTTTATCTATCATTATGGTATTTAAAATATATCCAAAGATCATTCCCACATTTACAAGAGATGCAATCCATGAACTTTGAGCTTCGGATACTGGAAATTCGGATTTTTCGCTGGTTAGGTGAGGCAATGCCGGTGACGACCATGAGACGCTCCATCCATAGCCAACCACAGAGAAGCAGGCTGAAACCATCAAAATTTATTTTTCATAGCTGAAAGTTTTTAAATTTACCTGCTAGAATTTACATTTTAAAACCAAATTTAGTAAGTATAATTAATTAATAATAATCTACAAGTATTAGCAGCTAATACATTCTGTTCCCAAAATGAAGTTAGTTTCAGTAAAATTGCAAGCTGGAAGGGTGTTTTTTATCTTCTTAGTTTATTATTTACATAAGAAAGTAAAAAATTTAAATTTTCACTTATTTCTTCGAAAGGAAGTGTTTTATGTTTAGAGCAGTAGATAAGTAAGGCGGGTTCTAACTCAAGATTCCTACCTTACCGA
>CAKNYM010042644.1:94687-112935 GCA_932195095.1 Andricus curvator
TCGGTAAGGTAGGAATCTTGAGTTAGAACCCGCCTTACTTATCTACTTAGAGCAATGACAATTTGGCATATTGCCTAAATTTCTTAAATTCTCTGAAATGCCTAAAATCCTTAAATATTCTGGATTTCCTTAATTCTTTGAATTTCGTGACTTCCTGGAATAACCTGAATCAATAATATTTAAAGAATTCAGGAAATTCTTTAAATTTCTTGAATTCCTTATATGTTCTGTGTTCTTTCAAATCCCTAAGCTCCTTCTGTTCATGTGAGTTCTTTTGAATTATTTGCATTATTTTAAAGGCCTTGGGATTCAGATAATTTTCAGAATTCAAGAAATTCAGGAAATTCAATTTAGAGAATTTAGATGAATTCAGATACGTACATATATTGGGAAATTTGGAGGAATTCAAAATATTTCAAAGAAGTTAAAATAATTTGAAGGAGCTTAAAATCATTCCAAGCAATTCAAAGGAATAAAAAAGAATACACAGAATTCAAAGAATAAAAAATAATAAATGCAATAATAATACAACAAAAACTCACCTATTATTCCAGCAGTGCATTGTAATATAAATTGATTATTTTCTTTTGCAGTCATTGTTAAGAAGGTATATTTTTAAAAACTTTTACATACAATTTCCAAACAATTTCTCATCTTCAATAAATGAATATATCGATGAGCTCAGGAAAATAAATTTCACAATCATAAAACTTGTTCACAACATGGTGAATTTCAAATTGAAAATATTCTACTTGTACGTCATATTTTGCAACGCTTATCAATACAGGTTCAGTATGACACATTTTCTTATATAATTACTAGTTAACGATTATATCATATTATATATATTATTTTTACGCATTTTTTTAAATGTATTTTGTCACACACAAAAAAACAAGAAAAGGTTCCATAAGAAGTTCATATACTTATTTAGGTGGTACAGGCAATAAAAATGTACTTGTATGCAAAAATAATAGTACGGTCATCGGCAGTCAGAAGATAGGGTCAGAAGGTTTAGAAAAAAAACTACTTACAAAAATTTTAATTTGTGGATGACAGTCAAAATTAGCAAAAGCTAAACAAAAACTTTAAATCCCTATCTTTTGATCATCGCTGACCAAAATTGGTACACTTATATGTTTTCTATTAGGAAATTGGCCGTCAATGTTCGTGGTTGAATTCTATTGATTAGTTTTTGCTCATTGTTACTGTTTTTCAAAAATAAGAATTTTTGTGCGCTAGTTGTCAAAAAGACACATGGTTTTATTCGAAAATTTTAATTTTTGGAGAACTCACTATTCCTTATGCATACAAGTACTTTTTTAATTTCCTGTACCACCTAAATGGGCATAGAAAGATCATGGGGAACCTTTTTTTGTCATTTTTTGGTAAAAAAATATATTTGAATAAAATGATGACGTCTGAAATTCAACCCAATTGAAAGAGACAATTTATAAATACTCCATTTACTAAACAAGAATACCTACCATACTTTAAACTCTTTTTTCTCGTTTTAGGTGCCAAATAAAAAACAATTTCCGTCCCAATCGCGCAGCAGATTGCAGAAGAAAAAAATGTAGAAGCAATGGAACATTATTAAAGACAACTCAAAATGGCAATTTTAGGGAAAGTTTAACAGTAACAAGAAATATTCTTCTTGTGTTTTCATCACCAATTGCCAAAATTAATCTTGATATACACAGGATAATCCAATGTCAGCGGTGACAATTCAAACGCATGGCGTAGTCTGTGATATTCTAGGTATTGATAAGATAAGAACGTATCTTTTCTTCCTATTTTATCTACTATTAAGGCATTTGAAAAAATCCTAGAGTTATTCCTGCATTTGTGAAAGATGCTATTCAGGCTCCTTGATTTTCTGTTTCTGAAAGTTTTGATTTGTTGCTGTAGGTAGGGCAAAGCTAGCGAAGTCCACAAAATTGAGCAACCGGATGTCCAGAAGTAGTATCCAACCAAGTTAATCATTGTGCATACTGTCGTTCGCCATATCATCCATGCTGTGGAAAAAGATATAGAATCTGTATAATCAAAAAAACAGAAATAGACAAGTGCAGGTATAAAAATGCACCTACGAAATACAAAAAGAATGTCTACCTTGTAACATTGGTCAATTGATGGTTGGCAGGGATCGAACGGAAAAATGAATTTAAATTAATTCGATCTGATTTAACTGAATAACTCTCTAGACTGCATATCCCTCTATACAAATTTCCACTTGTGCATCCCGCAAGGTAAATTATTCCCTGAAGAGTTTAATTTGTATGAATCTTGAATATGTCTGTCGCAGTTTAAACATCTTTCATGAATAATTGTGAATTCATAAAAGTGGTAGCTTAAATTGCTTTTAATGGAGCCTTTTCAACAACTCAAGTCCAATGACACATACTGGATTGAGCGTTGGGAGGACATTAAAAGTAGCCCTTACCACCCTATTTTGGAAGATTACTACTAAGGAAACCCTGGGAAGTAGGATAAGGATGTTATTCCCATCTGTACGCGTAACGATACCCTTCAGGATGCGCAAGCTTTCAAACCAGAAGTAATTTGCAGCCAAAAATTGTTGAGAGATAAAATTTTCTTGGGACCTGATTTCTACAAATGCCGAAGACTCGATATAATTCAATGCAACTCCGTTGATGTTGATCTTTCCAACCAATCAACGAACCAATATTTAATTAAAATTGGTCAAAGAGGTGGGCTCACTCAAGCGCGAACAGGGATTGCATACGTTAGCCCGTTGAGTTTTCTCGATTAATTCTTTTATTTTTCTTCAACGAATTCACGAGATGACCTGTAAGCCTAACTCTCTAAGCTGTTTGCCCCCTTGATTATCCAGGTGCTTTCTTTTTTACTTTTAATATCGCTCTGTTCTCTTTCACTTTTATAAATTAAGCATCATTTTAATTCATCCAGGTGCAATGTTGAGATTAAAATTCAGCTTAATTTGCCTAGCTTTTAATTTTAATTTTAAAGTCAACGTGAGTTTAGGACTCACGAAAATGTTAATTTACTTTTTAAAATCTAGTTAAATTTTGACTTGGTTGATAATTTTATACCGATTTTATTTAGTTATAATCGGACACTTCGGGCATCAGGTGGCCTAGTTTCCAAGTCTTAGCCTGGTTGAGAAGTCCGCCATGATTGCCAGGTGTCAAATCTTATCGATAAAATCGGCAAAGTTGATCGTACTCAACTCCAGAATGGAGCCCCATTCACTTACTTCCTGCCCTAAGGAGCATTGATCTTCAATTTCCGGGTCTGATCCCGGTCGATAGAAGAGCTTTGCTCAGGCACGTTGTAAGTGAACTGACGCCAATTTTAAGTTGGGTAAGTCAGAATTTAAAGTTTTTTTTGCATAGAGAACCAATATGAGCAAATAAGATTTATAACTTATGATAAAAAAAAACCTGGCTTCACTCTCCTGTATAATCCTCCCTAGGTGAGATTGCAGTTCGGTGGTCGCATTTGCAAGCGTCGAGTTGATGCGTTCCCAGCTAATCTGGGTAGATTTCGGAGAACTCCGTTCTCCAAGCCAGCTGAATCGCAAGTGTCGTTTCCTTCGCGTCTCATCGATCGAGCGATCCCCTGTATTCTCGGTCCCGCTTGTCTCCCTACTCTTGGGGGTCTGGTTGCGCGCGCGTTTATCGATTGCCCGCTTGCCTCACTGACCTATATCTCTTCATTTGAATTTCGTGTTCCTGTCTCGCAATTTCTTATCGCTGTCCCTTTTCTTCTTATCGCAACAGCTGATGGCGAGACTTTGTCGGTTTTCCCGCTAGTCAGCTGACATATATTTGTTTCCTTTTAGCAGCTGGTGCGGTGGCGAGTTGAACCGTCTCAACCTAGACAAAAGAATAAACTGGAACCGAAAAAAACTGAACAGAAAAAAATGGATCATTCACGGGAAGCATATCTGGATAAAAAATTTGCAGACATTCAACAAAGGATATCTGTTTCACAGAAAAGTACAGATAAAAATCGGACGGATCTGCAAAAATCGCTCTATTTCTTGTCAGCAACATATGATGAACTGAAACAAAAAAGCGAGAGATGGACGCAGCAAATGAAAAACCTTGAAGAGGAAAATAAACGGCTTATAACGGATGTGGAATTTCTGAAGCAAAAGTAAAATCCGAGAGATCGAGATAAGAGGAGTAAAAATCTCGTTATTTCAGGAATACCAAGTCCACATTGAAAACGTATAAGGTATAAATTTTGTTCGAGGTAGAATTAGAATGGTGTTTACTTTACCTTGGTTGTGATTCGAATATTTCTTGGATAGGGTCATAAAGACTTATAATATTGAATGGTACAATTTGTACATAGTACAGTAATGTAATACTACGTAAAAATTGAAGATAAGTGATAAATAAACAATAAATAATAATCACAGGTATAAAATTCATATTTCCAAAGATTTCAAAAAATGAACAAAGATTTCACAACAAGATTACAAAGATTTTACAAAGATTTCACAAAGATTTCAATGATTTCTGAGAGATTTCACAAAGATTAAAAAAATTTTCACAAATATTACCAAATATTTTGCAAAGATTTGACAAAATTGCAATTATTTCACAAAGATTTCAATCATTTTACAAATATTACCAAATATTTTAAAAATATTTCAAAGATTGCCAAATATTTCAGAAAGATTTTTCGAAGATTTCACAAGTATTTCAATAATTCTATAAATATCACCGAATATTTTAATAACATTTCGAAGATTTGACAAAGATTTCAATGATTTCCCAAATATTTCACAAAAATTTCGAATAGATTCAAAAGATTTCAAAGATTTCACAAAGATTTTAATAATTTCACAAGTATTACCAAATATTTCAGAGATTTTGCAAAGATTTCACAAAATTGCAATGATTTCCTGAAGATTTCATAAAGACTTCACAAAGATTTCAATGACTTTCCAAAGACTTCAATAATTTTACAAATGTTACCAAATATTTTTAAAACATTTCAAAGATTTCACAAAGATTTCTAAAACATTCCAGATATTTCAATGATTTCCCAAATATTTGAAAGATTTCGGATAGATTTGAAAGACTTTACAAAGACTTCAATAATCTTCCACAGATTTTAATAATTTTAAAAATATTACCAAATATTTCAAAAATATTTTTAATATTTCCAAAGATTTCACAAGTATTTCAATAATTTTATAGATACTACAATATTTAAAAAAGATTTTACAAAGATTTCGGATAAATTCAAGAGATTTCAATGATTTCCGAAAGATTCCACAAAGATTTAAATAATTTCACAAATATTAAAAGATATTTCAAATAATTTGCAAAGATTTTACAAAATAGCAATTATTTCCCTAAAATTTCAATAATTTTACAAATATTACCAAATATTTTTAAAATATTTCAAAGATTTCCAAAGATTTCAGAAATATTTCAAAGATTTTTCAAAGATTTCACAAGTATTTCAATAATTTTATGAATATCACCGAATATTTTAAAAATATTTCAAAGATTTCACAAAGATTTTTCAAACATTTCAGATACGTCAATGATTTCCCAAATATTGGAACGATTCGGATAGATTTGAAAGAATTCACAAAGACTCTAATAATCTACCAAAGATTTCAATAATTTTGAAAATATTACCATATATTTCAAAAAATATTTGTAATATTTTCAAAGATTTCAGAAAGATTTCAATGATTTTTCAAATATTTCAAAGATATTTTAATAATTTTATAAATATTACAAGATTTCAAAAAGATTTTACAAACATTTCAAATATTTTGCAAAGCTTTCTGAAATATTTAACAAATTTCACATAGTTTCAATGCTTTTCCAAAGATGTGAAAAGTTTCGGATAGATTTAAAAAACTTCACAAAGACTTCAATGATTTCCCAAAGTTTTCAATAATTTCACAAATATTACCAAATATACTTAAAAAATATTTTAAATATTTCCAAAGATTTCAATGTTTTTTCATAGATTCCACAAAGATTTCAAATATTTCGCCAAGATTTCGGATAGATTTAAAAGATTTCACAAAGGTTTCAATGATTTCACAAAGATTTTTAAGATTCCTGATAGATTTGAAACACTTCGCAAAGAATTCAAAGATTTCCCAAAGCTTTTAATAATTTCACAAATATTATCGAAGATGTCAAAAATATTTCAAATATTTCCAAAGATTTCAATTATTTCACAAAGATTTAAAATATTTCGGTTAGATTTAGAAGATTTAAATGATTTCCCAAGGATTTCAAAATGATTCAAATAATTTCACAAATATTACCAAATATTTCGCAAAAATTTCCAAAGATTTGACAAAGGTCGCAATAATTTCTCAAAGATTTCAAAAGATTTCAAAAAGATTTACAATATTTCGCAAAGATTTCAGATAGATAGATAGATAGATAGATAGATTTCAACGATTGGAAAAAAAATATTGAAAGATTTCCAGTTCCAACGTATTCTCTGCCTCTATTATCATTACAATTAGATCATGAAAGTATCCATCCCATAATTGAATATATATTAATTGATAAATGTGCCGTTAAGTTGAATTTCGCAAAATAGGTTATTGATAAATGAAAAATTATTGTAAAATTATCTCAAGGAGTTTAATATTCAAATCTTCATTATACATACATATAATTATAAACATACATATTATATACATATACATACATAATATACATTCATACATAATTGTAGATAGAAGGTTTAATGTTTTAAGGTTTTTAAGGTTTTTTTTATTTGTCAGGTATCTAGATGATAGCGTCGTTATTTCGTCGCTGTTCCTACCTGCTCTAATTTTTCTTGCCTTGATAAGGGTGCTGTGTGAGCACCGAAACGTTGGTAAATATTTTGCATGCTTTCATATTGCGATTTGATAATAATAAAAAAAAGACGAAAGGAAGAAAAAAAGAGAAGGAAGGGGATGTGGTTGGTTGCCTTCTCATTTTTCTTTCCTCTTTTTTATTTTTGTGTAAAGAAACAAATTTTTTTGTTTTTTAGGAATTGCAATAGGAGCATTTTGTTGTGTTTGTTCAAATTTGATCGTTGAATTCTTGTTTTATTTTCAGGAATTCTATACATTAACACAGTTGAATTCGATACTTATTATTGGTACTTTGTATCACGGATATTCAAATAAATTTTACTTTTCGAGCTTTTGCTCTCGCAAATTCTTCAATGACATCAGAAAAATCTATTAGACTCAAAATATATTTCTCAATTGATAGCATCGCGAGAGCGCTTAATCTATCATCTGACATATTCGATCTCAAGTATGTCTTAATTAGTTTCAACTTTGAGAAGCTTCTTTCCGCAGATGCCACTGTGACAGGAGTTGTTAAATAAAATTCGCAACGCGACCCATACGTTAGGAAAAGTGTCGTACAAATTGTTTTTAACTAAAAAATCCAATGCTTCGATGGGTCTTGTGACATTTTCTGGCAACGTATATTTCAAGTATATTTCAACTCATCACAGAGATCTCTACCATTAATATCACTTTCCTTACGATGCGTCAGTGTTTCTTCTAATTGTTTACAAAGTGGCATTAAAAGGTTGTGTGCAGAAGATGTTTTCAGATCATATAAAAAAGACCAGATTTTGTTGTAATCTTTTAGTTGTTGGAATCGCTCTTCAACAGATGCAAACACTTGATCGAGCAGTATGTAAAAAAGGTTATTTTAAAATTTTCTTTCGGGATCTTCGAGTAACTCATCTAGTGTTTCGTCATCAAATTGTTTTGTTCTTTTGTGTCGCACTCGCTTCTCACTTTGGAACGTTGATTCTACTTCCAAATCTGCTGCTATTACTTTCGCACATATCATAGCGCTTTCAAAATCCGTGTTTCGATAGTTCTGCAGATAAGTCTGACACGATTCTAGCAATTGATTAATTACCAGAAGATCTGCAGACTGATTTTGCATTGCTTTGCTGACAATATTCACTTGAAACAAGATGTCATACCAAACAATCATTCCTACCATGAATTTAAAATCATTGATGTCATTAGAAAGTGTAAGAGCTTCGTGGCGAACATCTGAATCGTAATCTCAATCATTAGAAAGAGCAATTAATGCTGCATTGATATTTCTTAGCTCATACCTAAATGGCTTTAAGCTTTCAATTCTGCCTTCCCAACGAGTAGGACAAAGATTTTTTAAAGTCAAACATTCTAAATATGTTATCAAAATTTCCCATCGCTGAGATAAACCAGAAAACAAAACATAAATTCGCTAGATAACCCCAAAGATAAAAATAGTTGCATTACTTGATTTTGCTGCATCACAGAATACGAGATTAAGACTGTGATTTTCACATGGTAGAAAACTTGCTCTAGGATTTAATTCCATAATTCTGGCTTGAACTCCGCTTTCTTTTCCTTTCATATTTGCCCCATTGTTATATGCTTGACCGCGGCTATCTTCGATTTTTATATCATTTTCACGCAATACTTGAAAAATATGAGCTGTTAAGTTCAAACCAGTTGTTTTTTCGACAGATGTAAAACAAATAAAATGTTCTCCTATGTGAATTATATTATCACATACGGCTACATATCTGACCATAAAAGAAAACAGCAATCAGCGAATAGTATTTTGAAATTTTCAAATGATCTACAATGTAACTTAAAACCTTTTTCGCCAATAACATAAAAATTTCTGTTTGAATTTTTTTCCACATGTAATGGTCATAATACTCATAATACTCAAAAGTAATTTCTTGACTTGAATTCCACAAACCTGGTGGAATCTCTTTTGAATTGGTGCCCGGAATTTGTTCAAATTTGAGAAAGAAGAAAGCTGGAATTAGGAGAATTGTATCAGGGACGCCTGTACACTCTTTAATCATACTCTGGATTGATCACAGATGAATTGGATTTTTGATTGACTGGACGAAGACAACTAGAAGGAAGGCTACCAATTCTAAAACCACGTTATCTATCGATAAGTACACTGATTGTTAGAAATTGTATAAATTTGTGAAGCTGAGTACATAAGTGAAAGAAAATAGGTATTTTTGATTGAAGTCATCGGAGTGCGATTTCAGTTTATGTTTGATTCTCTCCTGTCTTTTGGAAATCCCAGACCCAAAAGACAGACGTCTATTAATCATTAACTGTTTGACGAGTGAAATGCTAGCCGTTGATTATATCGGCCGTACCAAATTGTAATTTGGGATTGTATGCTGAATTAAAAGAAGGTCTTATAAATTTATGGTTGAAGGCCCTATATAAATTTGACGAGAATCGCATAGAGTACAATATTACATTTGAGTAACGATAAAGGCAATGATTATAATCAATAACAAATATTATAGATAAGTAAAGACAGGATATTTTTCATTCATCACATTTGTAAGTTAAACTTTTGAATACATGTCAGATCTTTTCTTTCAACTTGAAGTTCATTTATTTATTGGAAATTGAAAAGCATGCTAAATCGAACACCCATTAAAAACCAACATCCTCACACAATAGTGGTCTCTTACTTCTTCGTTTGGAATAAAATAGAATGAAGACACGCCCACAAGGACTGGGTTTGTGTAAATCGAAGTTAAGCTCTTCTCGAAAATGTATTGTCTCCGCTAGACAAAGTTTTATAGTCAGGTCATTTTGGATAATTATTTCGGAAATGAATAGACCGCCACTGTGTAGGATAAAGAGGATCATGAACATTGATGGTCCTATGGCCGGCACTTTTACTATAATTTCTTAGCCGCAGATCTATATGCAAACGCAGGGAACCATTACCTTTCGACATGGACTAAATCATGAAATTCTATTGTTGCAGTGTATCATTCACACTACCACGGATAGTTTTTGTTGAGGGTGGTACCCTGAAAGTAGTGTGTAATTCACACCTTGTTTTTTCTGTGTTAAGATGAGGAATCTGTAAAAGAATCTTTCTCAAATGTTATGACAGGAATGGGCTATGAACTCTAAGAAAAAGGTGTTGCTGCTTGCTACATATTTAAAAGCAGCAAAGGAGAAAGTCCGATACATTTGGCATTAAAATATAATGTTAGAGTATTTGTTTTTAAAAAACAATTTTTGGGAGGGACATAATTCTTTTTAAGCCTTCTTGTGCACTTTTGTTGCAGAATTTGTTTTTTTAAAGTTTATGTTTGTTTAAAAAATGTACTTTCTAAAAGACCAAATACTGAAGAGACGAACAGAAATCGGTTCGCTCAGTCTTGAAGCTTGCGAAATCAGTCATAACTTGGATAGTAAAGTCTTTATCAACGAAGATATGACTCTCTATAATCAGAAATTGTCTCAATAGGCACGGAATCTGCAAAAAAAGGCATCTGCAAATCTACAAATCTGCAAAATTCGCATGGTTCAATAACGGATGAGTGTACATATGTGAATCGAAAAGAAGGAGAAAATCGGATCTGGATAAAGGATAAGGGAGTAACTCGACTACTAGAAGAAAAAAATTTTTAATATCAAATTTGAATGTTATGAACAAAAAATTTTTAATCCAAGTAGTGGATGTAATACAGCGATGATGATAATATGTGCAAAAAATCTAGTGATAGCTGCAATCTATAGGCAACCATCATCTAGTTTTGAACTTTTCCTAAGAAGCTTTAAGGATTTATTAGAATCGATCAAAGAAAAAGGTTTAATATGTCTTGCTGTGAAGATTATTCTAATTAATAGTGATTCTGGTCTAGTCAATGATTATGCTAATATACCATAAACTCAAATACTATAATAACTATAACTATAATTGATGATGTGATAGTTACTGGACTTGAATGTAAATTATTTGTGGAAGATACTGCGCTCTCAGCACATAAAATTTTCCAGTTTGATTTGCTTTCTATAAAAAATAAAAAAAAAAAAAAGTTGATACTAAAAATATAAAATATAAATGGCAAAAAAGAATGTGAAAATAAAGAAATAGATCATGTAGAGAAACTCATTCACTTAATTCAAAATTAAAAACAGGAAGAAACTAAATGAAAAAAATCATTATTAAAAATGTTACATTTGCTGAGGAGTTAGTAAAACCTATGAAATAAAGAGATCAACTATATTAGATACACATAAATCGTTCTAAAATATTGAAGAATAAAGTGAATAAAGAAATTTAAAAATTAACTGAAAATGAAGCAAATGATTCTTTTAAGAAAGCGCAAGGTGATCGACGAAATACTTGGTTAGCAATAAGTACTATCCTTAGCTCTGATAAAAACAAAATAAATTGAAAATTCACTTCTTTGGTTAAAGGTTTAACTATTTTATTGATATTTTTTTTTTCTTAGTTCAAAATTAATTTTTTTTTTTCAACTGAAATTTCAACTATTCTTTTTGTGACTAAAAATTTATCTTTTTAATTGAAAATTTGATTATTTGGTTGAAAACCTATGCATTTTGTTGAAAATTCGACTTTTTTAGTAGAAGATTAATCATCTTGGTTCTACTATTTTAGAAAAAATTTCTACTTTTTTGTAGAAAATTAAGCCTTTCGATTGAAAATTTAACTATTTGGTTAAAAATGTATGTATTTTGTTGAAAATTCGTATTTTTTGTAAAAAACAAATTTATTTCTGTTAAAAATCCAATTTCTTCTTTGAAAATTAATCTGTTTTAGTTGAGGATTCAAGCGTTTTGTTGAAAATTCGTATTTTTTGTTTAAATTTAACTGTTTCTGATTCAAAATTAAAATCTTCTTTGCTAGTTATATTAAGTATTACATTTTAATTTATAAAGATTTATAAATTTAATTGAAAATTCATCTCTTTGGTTGAAAAGTGAACTACTTTCTTAAAAATTCGTTGTTTGGTTCCAAATTAATTTTTTAACTGAAAATTAATCTATTTGGTTGGAAATTTAAACGTTTGATTGAAAATTAAGTTTTTGTTGAAAATGCAGATGTTTTATAGAAAAGCCGTCTTTTTGTCTAAACAATTTGAAAACTTGATAGAAAATTGTACTATTTCACTGAAAAATTATCTTTTTAATCAGAAATTAAATTATTTGGTTAGAATTAATCTGTTCTATTTGAGGATTTAAGTGTTTTATTAAAAATTCGTATTTTTGGTTTAAATTCAACTGTTTCTGATTAAAAATTGAAATCTTTTTTGGTTTATATATTAAGTATTACATTTTTTGTTGAAAATTCATCTCTTTAGGTTGATAAATCAACTAATAGGTTAAACCACTTTCTTCAATTTTTTGTTATTATAATTCAGAAGTTTAGTTGAAAATTCATCTGTTGGGTTGAAAAGTAAACTACTTTGTTGAAAATTTATTGTTTGGTTTAAAATATTTTTTCACTGAAAATTTAACTATTTGGTTGAAAATTTGAAGGTCTGGTTGAAAATTAATTTTTTGTCAAAAATTCGAATATTTTATAAAGAAAAGCCATCTTCTTGTCTTCACAATTTAAGATTTTGATAGAAAATTGTACTATTTGATAGAAACTTCAACAGTTTCGTAGAAAATTCGTTTTTTTTAAATTGAAAATTCATTTTCTTTAATGAAAATTGATCTATTCTATTTTAGATCAAAAATTTATCTTTTTTAGTTTAAAAATTCAACTATTAATTAGAAAATTGATTAAATTTTTTGAAAAATCAACTATTTGGTTAACAATGTATGTATTTTGTTGAAAATTAGTCCATTTTTGGTCGAAAATGAATCATCTTGGTTTAAAATTAATCTTTTTGGTTTATAATTCAATTATTTGGTTGAAAATTCAATTTTTTTGTAGAAAGCTTCTCTTTTTGGATTAAAATTTTAGCATTGTGGATAAAAAAATTTTCTTTATTATAACTAAAAAATCTTTCTTAATCAAAAATTCAACTCTTGTTGTAAATTTGTCTTTCTGATTTAAAAATTCATCTCTTTTGGTAAAAATAATATCTTTGTTGGTTGGAAAGTTAAAATTTTGGTTGAGGATTCAACTATTTTGTTAAAAACTCGTCTTCTTTGTTCAATTCAACTGTTTATAAATTAAAATGAAAATCTTCTCTTGTTTAAAATATTAACTATTATCTTTTTTGTTGAGAATTCATTTTTTTTTGGTTGAAAAATCAACTACTTCCTTAAAAGTTGATCTACTTTGTGAATTCATTAAAATCAGTAAGAAAATTGACGAATTACAACTTTCATGATGAAAAAAATATGATTCATTCATGTAGTTAATGATTAATATTGTTATTAAAAAATTCCTCATGTTAAGAAAATATTCAATAGTTCGTCTTACCTACAAAAACAACAACATATTGTTATATAACTTTTTCTTCTTGTTGAACCATTTTTGACAATTTAAAAACCATTTTTATAAATTTCCTTATGTTCAAAAAAAGGTTTCCAATTTAAGAAAGTTTGATCATTTCAAAATCATTCTTCTCGTTTATAATTTTTTTAAATAAGAAAAGAATATATCAACCTTCCTCTTCACGTGAAATTATTCAACTAAAATAACTACGAGTCTTGGAATATATCGCTGTTGATATTCTTATCTATTTACTTGCTGATAATAATATTCAATAATTATTTATAAACTGTATAATAATTTTTTTATTAGAACTTTAGTTTTAAATTTTGATTAATTGTTCAGTACTGAAACCTATTTTAACAGTATTTTTTTGTTATCTCTTTTTATACATTGATAAATAATCAATCAATTTTTTCAACCTTATTTGAAAACGTTTGCTAGACCTATCGTAATACCCGTAATAGTAAAACATTGAAATATCGCTCTTGTTGTTATCTCACGTTATTTTTTTCTCTTATATTACAATTTTTTAAATAAGTTAAAACAAAACCCCTGCTCTAATTGGGCTCATGTTTCAGGGGTAAGTGTCTTCTAGTGTGAAAATAATTTACGCAAAGTACCAGCTCTTAGAAATTATTTTTTCAGAAGTTATAGTCGAAAATACAAAAATCGAAAAATCAGTTTTTCTCGAAAACGGCTAGACCGATTTTAACGAAGAAAATATATGTTGTGGGGGTAGTTAGGACAACACTACAGAAAAATCCCGGATGAATTGCGTTAACTATAAAAGGCAAAAAAAAAATTATTTTAATTTTCAAAAAAAATTTCGACCATGTTTTCCAACGAGGGCCTCCTTCATTTTTTCTCATAAAATAAGCGATCAAGAGGGGACTTCATAGAAAAAATGAGTGAAGAACATTTGTTGGCCCCTGAAATAAATGCTTTTACATACAAACCAGGGGCCAAAGCAACATTGTACTGACTCTTCAATAAAATGAACCTAATTCGAGTCAAATTGTTTTTTAATGAGAGTAAAGAGCACGAACAATGAACTTCATATTACAATAAAAATGTAAAGTACGATCTTACTATTTTAATCAAGATCACTGTATCAATCAAGATCATTGTCTTCATCAATTATTGGCGTCGAGTTGGTATTCGTAAAGATTTTGCTGAGTATCTCTGCTGGCTTTATTATTTTTGACAAGTAGCGAGCATGTCCCAAGTAATATATAATTGCCGCAATATGTGAGCAGCATCCCACGGTTCTACGTCCATTAGCACACTCGCACGAATATCGACTTATTCCCTGATATCCTTGGCTGTCAGGAATATATTCGATGCAACATCTGTAATCTCTTTTGCTGACGTGACGCGATGGGATTTGTACTTGTAAGATGTTGGTACTCTCTTTTAATACTTTGAGATTCACGCTACCATCCGCATTCATAATTTCAGCAAGTTAACAAACCGCTTGGGATAGCTGATACGACCCTGTCAAAACATCGTATAATACTATAGAAAAATAAGCTATAGCTTATTACAGTGTCCAGTGTATTGGTTATTTTGTTACGAATTATTTTATTTTTTATTGAAGTATTGTTTCGTTATTACTGACTGAATTATAAATAATATGAATGTTACCTGTAAAGAGTATTTTGAGGTCGGTTTCGGAGATTTGTGGAAAATTCTCCAAATCATGAGACGGCAGTGGCGAAAAAATCACTTTCTTCCTATTCCACCCTTTCTCAATCACTTCGTTTCCAAGTGTATCTTCGGTATCCTTAGCAGCTATCATACGTGCTAATATGATGTCTTGTAAATCTTCGTCCGAAGATAGACGTTTACCGAAATGGGTTTGAAGAAAAGATGCTATACGAATGTATACAGCAACTTTTGGCAGCATCTTGTTGTCTAACTTGCGATCTAATAGTTAAAATTTTTTTTTAATTATTCCATGAACCGACTCTACAGCCCAGCGAAGCTTAGTGACAAAGCGTGAATAATTAGCTTCTGTAGATGTTAACTGTTTACGACTTCCTTTGGTGGAAGGCATTAAAACTCTATAACCCTTTGCCTTTAAATCATCCTTTATGTCTCTAACCCACATAGCACACTTCCCGAAAAAACATGGTATTTTGTTAGGACTTGGTCCAAGTGGCTGGGAGAAAAAACCACGTCTGCCCTAGGTTTAGACCTATACTTAAACCTAGGTTAAAACATAGGTTCATGTCCGCCGCTATTTTTTGGTTTAAAAAAAAAAGTAAATTAATGCGACAAATTTTTGACAGAGAATTCAATTTTTCTCATGAAAATAGCTCTAATTCATACAAATCGATTTTGTTAAAATTTTTAATTTATATTTAAAAAAGTGGAAGACCCAGAAATTTTAATTTTTTTTGTGGGGGAAGGGGGGGATTTTGAAACATTAGTGAAGAATGATTAAATTTTGTGAATAATTTATCAACATTCCTCAAGAGCACGTCGCTCCGAAAAAAAGGATTTATTTTGTTAAGCCCAAAAACGTTAATTAACGTCTGGAACATCAAAAAGGTATGGCGATCAGCAAGCCGCGGCCGGCTCGTAAATTCATTCGAGGTTCGAAGTTGAAGGATTCTTATATCCTTGGCGATTGTTCTCAGTTGCGAGAAAGGGTAGCACTAGCGCTGCACTCCGACCAAATGCGGAACTAATGCCCTCAATGGGCCTGCGCGGCTGAAGGGGCATTAGTAGAGGGAAATTTAAACCAGTATCTCACACAGTATAAAGATGATATCATTTACAGCTTCCAAATCTAATTGTAGTTAAAAAATTGGAAATTAGCAACACATAAATTTGTTCAAAAATACACTATCGTGCAAAAGTTTACGACCACATCTTTTTTGATGACTGATAAAGTTCTCTTAATTTTGATTATGTCAGAGCTAAAATTTGTTCTCTCTAAAGGGTTGAATGCTCTCAAAATTCTGTATGAAATGATCCCAGGATGTAGCAAATTTGTCTATCTTTTAAATAAACATTGCAAAATAGTGTAAATTTCAATGTTTTCTTAAATTTTCAACAACTTCCGTAATAATCAATATTTGTTAATGTTAAGCAACGAGGAAATAATTCAATGATTGTATTAACTCAATTGCATCTAAGCAGGGCAACATATATTAGGTTTAAATTTAATTTCAATACTGTGCATGTTTTAAACATCTAATTTATACAAAATTTGTAGCCCTTTTTTCGGTGAACAACTTTTTTCTGTTCAATTTTTTCATAGCTTGTGTCGTTTATCAAAAAATTTAATTTTTTCATTTTTAATGTTATTTTTTTATATTTAAAATAAAAACTACGCATCCTATCAAAAAATTATTTATAACAAATTTATGGCTCTTTTTTTGTGCATAATTTTCGTTGATTGATCTTTTTTCCTATGTTGCATAGTGTTTCCGGGAAATTGAATTTTTGATTACTTTTTTATGGTTGAAACCAGAACCAACAAATTTTTTAATTATTTCCAAGATTATTTCCTAAAATTTGTAAAACGACTGAATACAAGATTTCAATGCAAAATTTTGCAATTTTGCCTATTACGTAACTTCAGAAAAAATTGAGTAAGATTAAAAGATATTCAGAAGTTTTGAAAATATTAAAAAATAATTAAAACTTGGAAAGATTGTTTCAGAATTTTGTAAGATTTCACGAAAAAAAATTTAGGTTCCCAGGAAAAATTAAAATAACTTTTCATTTTGAAAAATTAATTTTAAGAGATTATTCAAAAAGATTTCAAAACATTTGAAAAGGTTTCAAAAATTTCAAGGAAGAATCTAAAAGATTTAAAGGCATTTTTTTTTTTATTCAGCAGAATTTAAAAAAAAATCAGGAAAAATTTGAATAATTTTTAAAGATTAGAAGGTTGAGAAGGTCTGACAAGATTCAAAAAAGAATTTTCTTAAGAATAGTGTGAAAATTTAAAAAATGATTTTTCATTTTGAAAAATGAATTTGAAGAGGAAATTAAACAAGGTTTTTAAACATATCAAACGATTTCCTAAAATTTTGAAAAAGAGTGTAGATGATTTTAGAGCAAAATGTTTCAATTTGGTAAGATACAAAAAAATGGAGTAAATTCAAGAAATATTCAGAAGAATTAAAGAGATTTAAAAAGAATTTCAAACTTTACAAAATTTTTAGAAATGTAGATTCCTAAAGATTCCAAAAATAAACTTTAGAAGCTTCAAAAGAATTTCGAAAGGTTTCAAGAGAATAAATAAATTTTCTTAAAATTCCTGGGAAATTTTAGAAGATTATAAGTAAATTTTTTTAAATTTTGAATGATTTTTCAAAATTTTAAGAAAAATACGAGTCAGTTAAAAATATTTTTAGGCATTTAAGACATTTTAAATAGATTAGAAATATTTAAAAACTTGTAAACATTTCCAAAAATTTATCAAATATTTCTTGATTTCTTCCAAACTTCTAAAGGTCCTAAACATCTTTTAAAAAGGCTCGAATTTTTCGTAATATTTTGTAAAATCCTAGAAAATAAAACAAAGTTCTTTAAAATCTTCTAGATTCTTTTTTGACAAATCTGAAATATTCAAAAATCTTGTTTAATTTTCTCACGAATCTTATCAAAATTACATTTATTTAAATTTAAAAACAAACTCATCTTACTTATTTTCTTCTTCTCTTTTTAACAAATACTTATTTGAAATTTTTATATTGTATTATTATTAATATAATTCTGTATTCTTTAAGGTATTAAAAAAAAGTTTTGAATTGGTGAATTTCAATTAGTACTTACATTGAGTATCTTCAATATTTGCATAACTGAAAAAAAATATTGAAAAAGCATCCAGTGTTACATCAAAATATTGTTTTATTTATTTCTAGTCAATACTTCATCTTATAAAAAGTTTCTTTATTTAGAAAACGTCTATTATGTTTTAAACCTAATACAAAAAATGTTAGGTGACGACGGTGTGGGGGGGGGGGGGGGGGG